>JARYGA010022762.1:0-49286 GCA_030545235.1 Helianthus tuberosus | reverse complement strand
AAAACTGTAACTGCTTTGTGTTGTGCGACGAAAAATACCCCGACGAAATATTAGGGTCGACGAAGAAAGATCTTTCGTTGACTGGTTCTCCACGAAACATTTGAGTCTTTCGTCACCCACCCTCTCGACGAAGGACCATCCTTCGTCATGGGGTTTTTCGCCAAAGAAGCCTTCCACGAAAGACTTGTTTTTCATGCAAGAGTGCTGTAAGTGTTAGAATTGACGAAACTGTCTGTGATAATTTCAAAACCCTATCTGTTACATGTTAATGATGATATACATGCTACGTGTTGCACAGTAACCCTGTGATGAATGTAATTTGTGTAAAACATATGACTTGGGTGATTATGAGACTGATAAGTATTGTTAACCACGGTAGGGTTGGTTGATTAACTTGGAAACGGGTAACTTAACAAACCGAGCAAACCAAGGTGAGTTCACTGCTCTTTTTCGAAGCATGCATCCCGGGGAGGGACATCTGGTAATCGTTCCGGGGAGGAACGTCGGGTTATTGGGATGTTGGTTATTACACTCATTTCTATCATTAAGTCCCACCATCTACCGATTGGTTGCCGGGGAGGCAACGAGGTTATTAGTTGATAGCGCTATTAGGTTTGGCACCCTCACACTGTACCGGGGAGGACGGTCGTGAACTAATTACCTTAACCACTTGACCAATGTATGATAGAGCATTGGGGTTTTGGCAAATAATCTGGAGCCATCTGCGGTAATCGAGTTAATAACAACATCAAATCATTGAAATGTTTTATACTTTTATCTGGTAACTAAAATGTGTTAACAAACTTTGAACTCACCAGCGTCGTCTGACCCACTTGTCTGCATGCTTGCAGGTCGTTAGATTCTTGGACATGGAACTTGCTATCTGGGAGGGCTGTAGTGGTCATGGGTCACAACTCTTGGATATTTATTCTTGATTTAGTACATTGTTTTGAAACACTTGAACAACGAATAATCTTATGCTTCCGCTGAACGTTTACTTTGGTTTTAACTTATGACTTGGAATTATATTATGAAATGAATCGAATGTTTGATTTAAATATTTATTATTAGTTCAATGTGATTTGTGGCTTGGATCCTGGTACGTCACACGTCCCGCGGTGTTTTCGCATGTGGTATTTTGGGGGTGTGACATTTTTGGCCGGAAAACTCAACTTTTTAGCCGGAAAACTCAAAGTTTTCGTCCCAATCATGTGTGTAACCATAGATCGGACCTTTAGGAACCTTTTTCCAACAAAAAATGTTTTCCCGGCGACCAGAGACTAAAAGCGTTAAGTTCTGTTAGTCAGTGTCCATTGAAGACCGATATGTGAAAAGATGGGACCGCCAGTGGGAATTTCTGAAGTTGAGACTGTTGCCGACCAACGACGAATTGTTGCGATTATTAAAATACATTATTCTTTTTTTTCCTCTCTCCAAACTCAGTGTTGAAGATTTTCTATTAATTGGAGAATGTTGTTCTTGCCTTGTTAGTCATTTGGGAAAGACTTGAAAGAATTCCATACATTAATTCTCTCTTTACACCCATCGATTTACCAGGACATCTTTATGTTGTTGATTACGCACAAATGTCTGCAAGAGGGATGGTTCACTGGTAAAGATATCAACTCCCTGCACAAAAGTTGAAAATTACACTTTTAGTTCCTTTCTCAATATAGAATTATGGATTTCTAATATACCAAAGGGCTTGTAGCCTAGCCTGGGCTTCAAGGTGTGTAGATTGAGGGTTCTAGACTTCTAGTACTATGGTGGACATTGGTTTAGAGGATGTGCGAGTTAGCCATTTAAAAAAAATATGTATAAAAGGTTGTTTATAATGATTGTTATAAACTAGGTTATTTGCTCTTCATATCAGTTGCATTTTTATTCAGGAGGCAAAGCATATTATTTTTAACCCACCATATTATGTCATGTTTAATCAATTTCATTTTAGTTAAGTAATAATTGTGACATGTTTGACCTTTTTCATTTTAATGTAACATTTAATACGTTTTATTTTAGTTCGTTAGTTGTGATCTATATGACGTGTTTTAATTTATGTCACTATATTTTGGCGTGTTTTATTTTAGTTTTTTATATGATTCCTCATACAACCTTAATATAGGGTTGTTCACGAGCTGTCCTGTGCCGAGTTAGGGCAAGCACGGGTTCGGCTCGATTATAAACCAAGCCGGCTCGGCTCGAATTTAAAATCAAGCTGAAAATCTTAACTCAAGCTCGACTTGGTTCAGTTTGGCTCGAATTTAAAAAAACAGTAAATATCAATACATAGCTTTCAAAATTCAATAGTCTAAGTATCATTCAATAATTTAAAATGACATATCCAAAACAAGTTCAATCTACTATATTACAAGCTAAAGTCAAGTTTTATCAAATACGAAATAAGTTTCTGAAGAAACAGTGATCTAATTGGACCAGAGTCAATCAGATCAGGTGTAACACCCCGAATATATAAAATTTTATATTTGAATTATTAAATATTGAATAAACAAGAACAAACTAACTAGGAATAGATAACCCGGTTAGTTACGAGTCTTGTAGTGCCAAATAAGTGGATTAAAACTCCTAAATTATAAACAAAACAATAGTCAAGGGACCTAAGTTGTTGAAAAAGGAAACTTGAATGATTAAAATTGAAATAACACACACCAAACACACACTTAGGTGTGTCTGGTCGATCAAGAACACAGGGGCGACACAAGAGCTCCCCACCAAACCCTAGACTTTGCAATTTTCACCAAATTGAAGGCTCTAATCTAGTCTAAATCGATTTCCAAGCACAAATTCGTGATCACCTCGTTGAAGGGATCATAAGGTATGCAAAATCTTGATGTTTTGATTCATCTTAAATTCTAGGTTAATTGTGAAAATCGAATTTTAGCTTGATTATGGGATGATTAGATGAAACTTGTAATGAAAACAAGTGTATGAGTGAATCCTAGTTGATAATTAGCAAGAATCATGTTTAAAATTCTGAAAATTATGACAACCCATTCATGAGTTAAATGGGTTTTTACAAAAAGATGAACACAAGAATTTGGGTTATTAGAAGTAGTATTACTTGAATCCTCTATGATAATTTTGTAGAAATTATGCATGCATGACATGAGGAAATCGAAATTGGTTAAAATAACAAGACATGAGCTTGATTCTACTTATGTAAAAATCAGACCCGCTAGGTGTTTGTTAAAATGCCTCAGTGAGGATTAAAATGTTAAAAATCGGATGAAAACGCATATTTGATTATTATAGCGAATTATGCGTTAATGATTATGAAAAGAGTTCTAAATTGGTTGTGAGTTGAACTCTTTAGGCAAAGAAACCGGAGCGTCAAGCGGACAAGCCGGTGGTGACACGCGATTTAAGGGTATACTCTAAAGGTACGTAACTACGGTTT
Source organism: Helianthus tuberosus (assembly GCA_030545235.1). Lineage (NCBI taxonomy): Eukaryota > Viridiplantae > Streptophyta > Magnoliopsida > Asterales > Asteraceae > Helianthus > Helianthus tuberosus. Next base: position 45,871 of record JARYGA010022762.1, on the reverse strand, counting down.
CGTTAAGTTATGTTCGATTATGTGATTTCGTTAGTAGATTTTAAAATTTGCATAATACATGAAGTTGATATTAGTCGAAGTGACGAAGATCACTAGATTAAATAAACGGGTCAAATATCGAATAAATTGTAGTGTTGAAGTGACTAAAACGTCACTCATTAAAAATTGAGTTATAAAAGCGTAAACCACAGAACGGACATGATACGCTGAGGTTAACAAGCCCGGGAATGGGTAATTATGGTTAGAGACCAATGTTGATGATTTATGCAAGTATGTAACTTGATTTGTTACGTTGGGTAAATTTTGATATTTTGCTTATATGTAGTGAATTGTAGAATAAAGGTTGTGTTGATTTAAAGCGATAATGTTTGCTATGTTGAATAATAAAACAAGGATTGGTTAGAACTTGTTGGTAGTCATCATAAGGGAGGATTCCATAGATGAGCCAAACGGGTCGAATAATCAATTAATGCGTGGCAAATGCTTCGTAACATAGTTAATTGGTCTTTCGTTATTATTGATAATGACATATTAGAACACGAGAATTTAACATGTTGGTTTGTAAGAATGAGGAAATCCGAGAATTTGGGTTTTTAGTGAAATAAACAAAATCAGTCAAAACATAACATTCCAGGGACTACCGTAACTTACGGTGTCTACCGTAAGTTACGGTAGAGGCTAAACTGTTACGGCAGTTCTTTACTGCCTTACGGCAGGTCAGAGTTTTCCAGGAGCTACCGTAACTTACGGTAACTACCGTAAGTTACGGTAGAGCCCTGTCATGAATGTTGAATTTTTGTATAACTTAGATAATCGAATCCGTTTTTAAGCGTAGTTCGATTAGGCAATATTTCTAAGAACTCTAACACTAGTTTTTGTTAAAAATCTCTAGTTTCTAGGTATTGCAGGTATGTGGGCGAGGATCAAGTTGATGCTTCAAGAACCGAACACGAAACTTTTGGATGCTTCCGCGCTAATTAAATCTAGCTAAACTATGTAGATGTGTAATCACTACTGAACGACTTATGTTTTAAACTAGTTATTTGACTATGTTAAACACTATGATGAAGTATAACTTAGTTTACCAACTAAGTTTTTGTTAGTTAAATATTTTTGTTTATATAAATCATAACCCATACGATTAATTCATGAATTAAATGGATGGGTGTTACAAGTTGGTAATCAGAGCTTAAGGTTGTCAACAAAGTGTTCGGTTCAAGCTTGATCGATCGTCCGGTAAGGATTAATTATTTATTTTAGTAGATCTTATCCTATGTAAGTAAAAGAGATGGAAATTAATGTGCACGGGAAGAGTGCGTTAATACACTCAAACCCGGAAAGTGCACTAAATGAGAACGGTCAAAGCAAGTTACGAACTTGGCTAAACCGAAGCAAACAAAGTTATGTTATAAATGAGATGTTTAATAATTGATGTAAACATTTCAGTTTCAAGACATCCGGTAAGAGTTACTTATAATTGAGTTTAAAAAAAAAATTAAAATTTAAACGATATGAAATATGTGAAAAGTGTATGGGAGGAGTGTATAAATACGCTCGAACCCGGGAAAATACACTAAGCAAGAAAGGTAAGGCAAGATATATACTTGACCAAACCGAAAAAGAATAACACATTACTTATGATTAAGTGAGAATGATATAAATTTCCGTATAATAAGATGGAAATTAATTAAATAATTATTGATCAACCATTATGAATGTTTCAGTTAAAGAAATGTCTGGAGTAACTGGAGATGATTCGACATCTCAATTGACTGAACAAATGAAAGCTAAGATTTCCGAGGCAGTCGGAAAAGCTCTAGAAAATAGTCTATCACAGTATATTGATAGATTACAAACCACAATCGTGCCGGTGGTGGACGATATGATGGCTGAATTGAAAGACAGCATATTACAACAAATAGAAGAAAGGAGGGTGTTGGATATGAATCCAAGTTCTGTAAAGAAATCCAAGTCTAATAAAGCTCCCAAGAAAGGAGTTACAAAAAGTGTGTTACATCAGTGTAAAATTTGTGGAAAAATTCACAAGGGCACATGTGGTAAGCCAAGACATAAGAAGTCTAAATGTCCAGAGAGGCTTGGAACCAAAGACACATCCGACACAAAGTCTGATGCCCAGAAATCAAGGACAAAGTTGTTTTATATAACAGCCGTAGAGGCTAAAGCTAAACCTGATGTCGTTTCAGGTATACTCTTGTAAATTAAATTTCAGCATGAATTTTTAATTATTACGAGTACAAGTAAATCGTTTGTTTTATATCGATTTATTCAACATCCTACATTCACGTTAACGAAATTACCTATGCTTTGAGAAACAGAAATAGGAAATAATAAAAGTTATATTGTTTATAAGAGGTGCTGAAACTATACATTGAGCATCGAGGTAAAAGTAATCTCGATAGATATTGCCATGGGAAGGAGCGCATGTACACTCGAACCCGGAAATTGAAATAATAATAAATAGTGAAGACAAGGTTATAGACTTGGACAAACTAAATAAAACGTGTAGAAGCGTCAATTACATCAACAAACGATGTAGATAAATTTCATGCAACAATAAGAAATAATAAAAATTAAATGAATTAATTTTGTTATTGTTTCAATAGGATTAAGGTTAAAGATGAGAAATTAATACTCGGACTGAGAATACCCGCGAAAAGGAAGTTAAATGAATGATACGTATTATTCGCTACTATGAATAATAAAGTATCAATAAATGTAAATTTAGAAACTTGGGTATGGGTAACCATCCAAGTAATACATTATTAATCAAATCCTCATGAGGAAGAAAGATGATCGCAGTGATGGAAGTGATTATATAAAAGCCTAGTAAAATAAACTTTATGAAAGTGTTGGAATAAGAACGGGTAAACCCCAAAAGCCATATAACCATAACAGTGGTTTTACCAAATAAAACTCAAGAAATGGGCTTTTGAAACATTAGTAAAAGACACAGACCTAAGGGTCGCTAACAACAGAAAGGTGGTGTTCGGATCAAATAAGCAAAATGCTTGATAATAAAGGTAAACGGAAGCCGGATGACGGGAGCGTGTTACATTAAGGTAATAAGCCCAAGGGAAAGGATAAGAATCAAGGTAAATAAAAAATATAAACCAATAAACAAGAATGTTAGGGAATAGGGGTAAAGTTTGACTATCATAAGCGATGAAGTACACACGAACAAGTCAAACGAGACGAATGAAAGAATAAAAGACTTGGTGGAATAAGGGCGACGGAATACGCTAACACTACTGAATTGTTAGTGCATTACGTCTATTGACTTCGTCTTGTATCATGTAATAGGATAGGATAACCAGTGCTCGAGGTGCGAAAAACTGAGTTTACATGTGAGTTCGCTTGAAAGTACAAGAGACCATTTCAAGCGAAACCACATTAACCTAGTTCGCTTGAAACTGTCCTGGTCACCTTCAAGCGAACCTCACACACTATAAATAGGGCACTTGTTGATTTCATTTGACGGGCATTCAGAATCTGTAACGAAGTGCTGCCAAAGTTTGTCCAGGTTGTAATTGTTGTTATTATCAATATAAGTGACAGATTTAATAGTATCAAGCGGTTTCCACGTCCGTTTCACTGATTCCGCCTTTGAATCGGATATAAACCTCTTCTGAATGACTCAGTCGGGTCCAACAACGATCCTACAAGTGGTATCAGAGCAGGAGCTCGATTGCACTGATCCAACACACAATTCCGCTCGTGATTTCATCGATTTCAGATCCGAATTTCATCTATTTCTTCATCTTTTTCATATTTTTCACGTTTTTCACTGAAAATCATCAAATTGAACGGGTTTTTACGGTCCAAATCGGCTGATTTTTTGATATGTTGTGCGAAAATACCTGATCTATAACCCTACCAAGTTTCAGATCCTAATTCCTAGCCGTTTAGGAGAAATCTGAGTTTTTAGGTCCGATTTCGCGTCATCAGCTTTATTCCGTTTAAAAACAGGCCTAATACTTGTGTTCGCTTGAACGGATATCGACAGTTCGCTTGAAATTAGTAACTGGGTTCGCTTCAACTCGCCATTTCGCTTGAAAAATATTGCTGAGTTCGCTTCAAATCAATGTTCGCTTGAAATTAGATCTAGTCTCGCTTGAATCAGGGTTTTCGCTTGAAAGTTCATCAGAGTTCGCTTGAATGTGTCATCTCGCTTGAAGTGTCAGTTTTGCTAGTTCGCTTGAAAGCTAATATTTAGTTTCAACTTGGGATTTCGCTTCAACTTGTTGTTTCGCTTGAGTTTCCTATTTCGCTTGAAAAGTGAAAATTCCGAGTCAAGATCATTTCACGTCAATCGAGTGTCAGTCTGTTTCAGAACATTTGATATTGTTTGTACTAATTGTGTTTGTTTGATTTTATTTGTCCAGGATTACATCATGGCTGAAGAATTCTACAATACGTTTTTCAACGTGTTTACATCCGAATCGTCCGAGATTACCACTGTTACACCAAAAACCATCACGAAAGCTATCAGTGAAAACATCAAGCATGATAATTTCTACGGAACACACTCAAAGCCACCAACCTTGGAGAGCATTGAGGATTATACTTGGTGGAAGGAACGGTTTCTTAACTGGGCGAAAGCGTATGCGCATGAAAGCTGGTTCTGTTTAGAGTTTGGATATGAAAGACCGAAAGATGATAAAGGTGAAGAGATTCCATTCAATAAATTACCTAAAGATGACAAAGCAGAATATGCAGTTGAACAGAGGATGATTGCTTTGATTCAGACGGCAATTAGAAATGATATTTTTGCACTGCTTAATCATGATGGGTCGTCAAAATCTGTTTGGAAAGCTTTACAAGCTAAAGCTGAGGGGGGTAAACAGATTAAAAAGAACAAAATTGCGTTGCTTAAAAAGGAATTCGATCTATTTGATAACATTAAAGTAGAGTCGGTGAGGCAAATGATAGAGAGATTCTGTCATTTAAAAATTGAACTTGAACGTTTCAAAATTGAGAAAACAAGAGAGGAAATTATCGATAAAGTCATTGAAGCGTTACCACGAGCTGATCAGTGGCAGACGTTTGTTTTTATCTTAAAAAATGATGCTTTATATGATGAAATTACTCTTGATGCATTGTTTGAAAAGATTGAGAGTCATGATCTGGAGCTACAAAAGCAAAGCAAGATGACTGGTTCTTCACATCAACAGAATGTTGGTCTATACTACAAAGGCAGTGTACCTTCAGAGAAAGGTGTTGGTTCACCAAAGACAACATTCAGCGGTGAGAAGATGAAAGAACCACAAACAACCTCATCAAGTTATCATTCTGGATATCATTCATCTTCAAAATCAAGTTCTGATGAAGCATAGGAGATTTTGTGCAACATTGCTCTCAAACTGAAGAATCCCCCGACAATGAGCATCAATGCAGCTAAACAAAAAATGAGTTTTCTAGCATCTGTTCTGGAGTCATATGAAGGTCTTGTAGCTGGCAAAATTGGAAACTCAGAATTGACTAAAGAAGACTACGACCAAATTGATCCGGAAGAAATGGAGCTCATTGACATTCGCTGGTGTTTGGCAAGTTGCATTCGCAGAGCTCAGAGATATATGGAGATTACCGGGAAGCAATCGTTAGGTGGTCCGTCAACGAAGCTTGGATTTGACAAATCCAAAGTGACCTGCTTCAGATGCAAGCAAAAGGGTCATTTCAAAAGAGAATGCAGAAATTCTGAAGTTGCTGAAGGAAATGAACGTCCTTTCAACGATGATTATTATCGAAAAGCGATCTATCACCGAAGCAAAGAAGAGCCGAAATTGATTGAAGATAAAACCAAATGAAGAGCTTGTTTTGTAATTCAAGATGATGAAGGTTTTGACTGGAGCTCAATTTGTCCAGAAGAAGATCGTTTGGAGAATATTCGAAAAATAGCTCATGGCAAAGCTATAACAGAGGAAAGAAAGTTTGTTTTTGTTGCTGAGATTCAAGATGAAAACAAAGACAAAGATACAGCTGAGATCAAAGTGAAAACCAGAGAAGAGATTCTGAAAGAAAAGACATACAAAGAAAGAAACATTGTGTTGAACAGAATGGATGAAATGCAGGAAGAGTATGAGAGTGCAGTGAGCAACAGAAGATGGGATAAGAAGAGAGAATGTTACTTCAACAGAGAAGGAGAACCAGTTGTTCCAAAGAAAGACATAATCTTTGATGATGTTCTTCTCATAATTCCTTTGAGAGCTGAATACTATAGAAATGTGATGAAAGATGACACATATGCTAAAAGGCATGAAAAGGAGATCAGATATGCCATGACATCGTGTCTGAGAAAAAAGGATGAAGAGAGAATGAAGAATAGTGTTGAAGAAATGGTGAACAATCTGAAGAAGGTTGCTGAAGAGATTAAAGCAGAAGTTGTGAAAGAGGAAGTTTTGAAAGTTGGTGAGACAGAAAAGATTGAAGAAAAAGTTGTGAATGAAGAGGTTAAGAAAGCTGTTACTGAAGAACAGCAGATTGGAGAAGAGGTGAGGAAAGAAGAAAAAGAAGTAAAGATTGAAAATTTGGAAGCTAGTAATGTTGGTGACGAAGTCGGTGTTGAAGAAAAGCAAGATGATGCTGATCAGAAGCAAACTGAGGCAACTGCATCAAACACCGAAGTGCCAATCACTGAGGTACATTCTGATTCTGAAATCTTAAAAACGATTGATCAGTGCAAGAAATGCATGGAACCGTGCTGAGCTTGTACTGAAAAAGATGAGCAATTCAGAACAAGAGATCTTGAATTCACTAAAATTGAAAACATTTTTAAAGAAAAATGCAAAGAAATGCTAGAAAAAGAAAAAGTTTTTAAAGAAAATGATGAAAAACTTTCAGAAAAATGTAAAAAATTAGAAACAGAAAATGAAGTTTTGAAAGAAAATGTTTCTAAAATGACAGAAGAATGTTCACAAAAAGAAATTGCTTGTCAAGAAATGAAGAAAGAATATGACTCAATGAAATTAGCATATCATATTACGAAAGAGTCATATGAAAAAGTGAAAGATGAAATGAAATATGCTCAACCAAGAATGAATTGTCTTTCTGAAACAACTAAAGAGCTTAAACGAATGTATTCTATAAAACAAGATGTTGTTAATTCCTATATTGAGGATGTTGCCAAGCTAAAGCGACAGATTACTGATCTAGAACAGGATAACAACAAGTTAAAAAGTTATCACGTGTCGTCATATGTGCTTGAACGAATTTTCAATATAAAACCGGGAGATGGTGAGTCTGAGCAAAACAAGAAAGGCATTGGCTCAGAGTTTCATCAAGTTCCACCACCGGGAAAATTTGCATTTTATGATGAGGAAAAAGTCGAAAAAGTCGAAAAAGCTTTCAACATGGTAGACCAATTGCCAGACAACATTGACATAACCTATTCCAAATCTGATGATTCTCATGATTCAGAGGTGGTAGGTAAAGTCGTTGAAAGTGTGTTGAAAGAAGAGTCGGTTGATACAGGTAAATCTAAATCACAGGATGAAGATGAAGGAAATCTTCATGATAGTTATTTGAAAAACACAAAATCTGAGAAAAGTTTGAATGATGATTCAAAAGGATTGGTTTATACCATGATTGGATCGGACAAATTGTTCTTGGATGTTGTATTCCCGATTCAGAATGTGATTCTAGAAAAGGTTGATAAAGTTTTCAAAATGGTTGAGATTGAGAAGTCTGAGATTTCAAAGTTTGCTGGTAAGAGTCATAGAGGTTCGTATAACAAACCTTGTTACAAGAAGAAAAACATGAAGGCTGGGTTGGGTTATAAGAAGAAACAGAATCGAAACAAAAATGAAACGCCAAATTATCAGGCAAAAATGAGTTTTGTTCAAGGAGATAGTTTAGAAAAAGAAAAAGAACTCAAAATGAGATGGTCTAATGATGAGTTCTTTGCTAAAAAGAAAAATCAACAACCACAGGTCAAAGATGTGTCCATGAGAACATGTTTCAAATGTGATCAAAAAGGACATCTTGCACGCAAGTGTCCAAATCTGGAATATGTGGATGTTGATATAAAGAAGATTGATGCTGAGAAACAAAAATCTGAGAATGTGAAACACAGGTCAATAAAATTTGACTCAAAACAAACTTGGAGGTACAACACAAACAAGTTTGTTTCGAACCAAACTTGGAAATCAAACCTAAACAGGTTTGATTCTAGACAGACATGGAATTCTCACACACCCAGAGTCAGAACAACTCAAAGATGGAAAACAACTGTTGATGCAACAAAATCAAATGAATTGTGGAAACCAAAAGTTGTTGTTCAAAATGAAAGTGTTCAAAAAGATTCACATTTTTACAAACGTGGTACTCCTAAAGGTCAAACATGGAGTGTAAAGAAACAGGTGATTCTTGAAAAAGATGAAAAAGTTGAAGTAAAAGTTGAAAAGATTTTTGTGAAAGATGACAAAGAGTTTCCAGCATTGAATGAAAATTATTGTGTTGAAATGCCTAAGGTTCAACATACCTGGGCTAAATTGTTCAAGTTATTCAGTTAGTTGAATGTGCAGGTGCTCAAGAATACCAAAGACTGTGAGATTGGAAAATGGAGCAGCCTGGCACATGGAGAGGAGGAAGAGGCTGCTGGACCCTGTGTTGGTTGAAACAGGGAGTTTATTTGTTTTTCTGTAAATAAATAAACAATATTTCAAAAACCCTAAAAATTGAAAATTTTGAAAAAACCAAAAATATGTTTTTGTTTTGTCAAAAATAGAAAATTAAAAATACAAAAAATTTATGTTGATTGAATATGCCGAAACCCTCACGGCTGAACAAACATGATTACTTTCACAAGATTGAAAAACGGTTTTCAAACTGTCGAAAATCAGTGGGTTGTAAATCATGGGGGTAATTACTACTTTATATTAGTTTTTCTACAAAACAGAGCATAATTAGCAGAAAATGGATGGCGAGACAAAGCTATCAGTATTGGTTGTCAAATTTTTTTTATGGTTTTGCATTTTAGGGGGAGAATTATTGTCAGAAAATCCAAAAACATTTGAAAATTTGAAAATGACAAAAACATGATAAAAACCTATTGGCAAAAAGACAAAAACATTAAAAAATGAAAATTGAGTTTTTTTTTTTGCGTAAAAAGAGGAAATGATAGTACATCAGTAGACAGTTACAGTACGCTAAAGAATTGGAAAGTTAAAATGTGTTAAACGATCTCACCGTGGATGTGTCGGTAGATTTTTATACATTTAGTAAACTTTTTCAGGATATAAACCTAAATTCAAACTTGCTTATTTCGTGGGGAACACTACTTGGATATATAGGTAACCCCTGAAATCTCGTTTGAAAGGTCCCTCTTTCTGAGATACTAGGTCTTTATACTTAGTGATATCTGGGGTATTATCCTAGGACTTCTGATTTTGCGGAAGCAATGGCCTAGTCCTTGGAGAATACTTTCTGTTTGCTTGAAACATAGCGTCGCCCTCAGCAAAAATGATGAAACAATAAAATTGATAGTCATTGTTGTTGTAATCAAAAGATCCTCTGAAGGGGACACACTAAAAGTCGAGCCGTCATCTCTCTGCTGAACGGAAGTTCTGACCTGAGCTCTCACGGTTTCGTACTATAATTTATTCCCCTTACAGATATCATCTAGGTATACTCACCTGTAAGACTGAATATTGGGATCTGGATACGGGAGTATATTCAAGAGGTGGGACACATGAATGAGTTTAAGTTCTTAAAACATCTAATTCGTATCCTGAATTAGTTTAACTTTGTGTGTGTCACACCCCGATTTCCACGTGTCACCGGCGGGCCCGGTGGGGGAGTATCGTGACGTGGTTGGCAACATAATAGTCAAACAACACAATATTTAATATGCACAGCGGAAGCAGTTTAAAAGATATAATACAACCGAATTTAATATTGAAATATCAAATGTCACAATATTCGGAAGTTTATCCACAGAAGGATCGAAATAAAATATGAAACAATAGTTCAACAGACTTCAGGCATCTTAAGCTTGCGAGACTTCTAATGAAGCTAAGGAGAAATCCCAGCCAATTACGCTTAGTACCTGCATTTAATCTTTTTGGGAAAATACGTCAGTTTACACTGGTAAATACAATCAACTAACTCATTTTGGTAAATGATTGAAAATTGGTTTGGATGCACGTGGCATAAACATTTTATTTAACTTGGGAGAATTATTTAAATATATAATCTTGTGAACGAATTACATGTTCCTTGTGCGTTCAGTAGCCCGGATCTAGTCCGGGTTAAAGATCAATAGACACACCACAATATTCTTTTGTGCACTGACGGGTATACGCCTACACCCCGCGCTTAAGTCGTGGCCATTTCGTAAAATGATGCCAAGGATATCCGGGACATGGTCATTAACCCCCCAAAGGCTTTAAGTAACAAGACTGTTTAAACGAGCCGATCAAATTATTCAATTAACCACCCAACGATGGAAGATTTGATGCCCGATCAAGCGGTATGCTATATACCGTAACCCAAGCCCGTATAGGGAAAATAAGTTAAAAGTATTTACCTGAGCAATGTATAAATCACAATAAGCAAATTGCAAGTAGCTTTTACTGGTCCTCCTAATCTGGAACGAAGGTTTATAATAACCTATTAGAATCCTAACGGGTCTTTAACTAAGCTTAAGCTCAGACCGGTTAGTTTCAAAGATACGGTTCGTACGCACGATTAAGCGAAGACCGGATAGAATGTGATTTAGACCCGACAAGTTCAGAGACTTGCTTAATGTGGGTATTTCATACACATTCTGGATTTTGAGATAAAACCGATAAGGTTTGACCCGTTTCGGCTAATTTATGTAAACTTGTTACATAAACCGAACCGTACGCGTAATAAGTGTGACGGGTATTCATGAGAGCTATAGACAGGTTTCCTAAGTTAATTATGCCTCAAATATGTTGTGACATCAGTAAGATGTCTTTCATTATGCCCGAAAAGTATTTAAACACAAACTAGGCCCCGTAGGGGTAGTTTGGTCATTTTAAAGGTTGTAAAAGAGTTTAAGTGTCAACATGAGTTACAGGCCTGATGTAATCAGCAAATATACTCAATTTTCTAAGTTATATCAATAGGTTAAAGTATACAAGTGAAATTTATCAATTATAACCAAACTATGCCCCGTAGGGGTATTTTGGTAATTTCACATAAGCCGAAAAGCTCAAAACTGAAGTCTGAGTTTATCAACTTTTGCTTACTATTAAAATATTATAATTTGCCTCAAATATCAGTAGGTATCAACCCTTGTATGTTTAAAATATTTTTAGCACATACTATGCGTTAAAAACGCTTAAAAAGGCGATTAGAGGCCATTTCCGGGTTTGATACGTAAATCTGATATTTTTATATTTCCAGAAGGCTTAAAATAATTTATTTATCATATGTGATCAGTAGCAAAAGGTTTGGAGTCGTTTAGATATGTAAAACTCATTTTATAGCCCGTAAGGGCAAGACCGACAATTACCGGATTAAGCCTACGACTATGAGTTATGCTCAGCCTAAAATTAATTAAAAATCTTTAAAAATCCCAAAATAATTTATTACATCAGTGGGTATTAAGTTTGATATCAAAAAGTATGTTTAAGTAGGCTATACGCTAATTACGCCATTTTATTAACATAAAGCTTTCATTTTGCGATAACGAGCATAACTCTTAGTCTACACCTCAAACTGATGTCAAATTCTGCATACAAGTTTATATATCAGTAATTAAAGTTTCTACTCTTTTACATTTCCAAAAATCACGTTTTAAGGTGAAAAGGGCATAATGGTCAACATATGAGCAATTCACGGAATCATGCATATTAATTGGATAACTAATGATCCGAGGTGTATAATCACAGAGGGTTATACTAGCATGTTACATGGTCCAAATAAAGCTCTAAGGAATTTCTAAAACATGCTTAAACGGGTCAGAACTGAAAGTCAAAGTGAAAGTCACACTATGTGACTTTCGGTTCCGAACCGGGTCTTTATAGTAAATTGTCGGGTTGAACGTGTTTAGACATGTTCTTACACTAATTACCAAGTTATAATAATGATCAAACAGGTTGTAGGTGTTCTATATAGCTAATCATGCATAAATTAGAATTTAAACATTCTGTTGACTTTTTATTAACACGTTTGACCCGACATTTGTCCTAGTTAGAGTGGGAATCAGGGGGAACCCTTTTAAGGGTTTATTACCCGCATAATTACCAAGTTATAACTACTTTTGATTCGACTAATCACTGGACCATTAGTGATTAATTTTAAAGTCAACCGTTAACTACGACGGTTTGACTTTTAAGCTAAAACTAAGCTAAAACTTAATTAAGGAAGGTTTAGCAACTTACCAAGGTCCTATGCACAATATGTGATCACTTGAGAGAGAACCTTAGCTCCAGAAATGCTCCAAATGTGCAGATGAAGGTATGATCAATGAGTTGCAACATATGGCCTTTATATAGTGCATTTTCCACCACAAGAAGTTGACACACAACTCTATCACTGACCACAACCCACCAACATGTGTCCCTAATGCTTAGGGGGTGCCTAGGGGTCGCCCATAATGCAGAAAGATCGATTAAAAGTCGAATACCCACGATTACAGGCTGCTGGTCGAAGTTTCTGCATCTGACGTCCTGATGCGGCCCGCGTAAGGTTCTCTTAACCTTTACGCGGCCCGCCTGGACCCTGTTATCAGATTTTAAATTTTCTATTTTCCACATAAGTGTCCCTTAGCCTTTCAAAAGGGCAACTCAGTATTTTTCTTGCAATTTGACCCCCTTTATATTTACCCACAAGGGCTTTAGGACTTATACCCACTTTGCCAAGTCCCTGGTCACTTCCGGTTAACCCGAAAAGTCATAACTTTCGACGTTAACGATTTAACCCCTCGCACACGAATTTGATCATAACTTTCTCATATGATAACGAAACTTTATGAAATTTATATCGTGCATTCTAGTGAGCAGAATTAACAGTTACAAAGCTTCGGGTTTGTCAAAAGGTCACTCAGAGGTATAACTTAACATGTTGACACATTTAACCCCTGTAGTTTGTAATGTCTCACTTTTAGCTTCGCATGATCCATGATTTATTCGTTTGATGCTATAAACATTATGTAGGGTTAATGTACAATATATTTATTCACTGTTGACATTTAGAATACGTATATTCACATACTTTCCATGATTGTCAACTTTAGTCCTTCCAGAACGTTCTTTCACACGTTCTAACATATGACACGTGTCAACACATTATAGGACGTGAATTTTCGAGGTGTTACATCCTCACCCCCTTAAAAGAAATCTCGACCCCGAGATTTACTGAAATAAATAAGGGTACTTTTATTTCATCGTGGATTCAACCTCCCACGTGAATTCAGGACCTCTACGGGCATCCCATTTGACCTTTACAATAGGTACATGCTTCCTACGAAGCTTCTTAACCTGTCGATCCTCAATAGACAACGGTTTTTCCACAAATTTCAAGCTCTCATCTATATACACATCAGTGTGTGGTATAACCAGTGATTCGTCAGCGAAACACTTTTTCAGATTGCAGATGTGGAACACATTGTGAATTCCACTGAGCTCTTCAGGTAAGTTTAGCTTATAGGAAACTGACCCGACACGTTCAATAACCTCGAAAGGTCCTATGTATCTCGGGCTTAGCTTGCCTTTCTTACTAAAATGCATCACCCCCTTCCAGGACGATACTTTAAGTAATACTTTGTCACCTACTTCGAAGTGAAAAGCTTTACGCTTTGGATCTGCGTAACTCTTCTGCCTATCTCGGGCAGCTTTGAGACGGTCACGAATCTAGACAACCTTGTCCGTCGTTTCAAAGACTATCTCTGGTCCTGATAATTGGACGTCTCCAACTTCTGCCCAACAAATGGGCGATCTACACTTTCTACCATATAATGCCTCAAAAGGCGCAGCCTTAATGCTGGTATGGTAGCTATTGTTGTAGGAGAATTCAACTAAGGGTAGGTGCTTATCCCAATTACCACCCAAGTCAATCGCACATGCACGTAGCATGTCTTCCAACGTTTGAATGGTACGCTCACTCTGTCCATCAGTCTGAGGGTGGTAAGCTGTACTGAAATTTAAATGGGTGCCCAAAGATTGCTGGAAGCTTTTCCAAAAACGGGACGTGTATCTAGTATCTCTGTCAGAGATAATAGACACAGGTATGCCATGTAAAGCTACAATCTTATCCACGTATAACTGGGCCAACATATCGGAGCTATAAGTCTCCTTGATGGGTAAGAAATGTGCTGACTTAGTCAGTCTATCAACTATAACCCATATTGTATCATTGCCTTTCCTTGTCTTTGGCAACTTGGTGATGAAATCCATCGTCACCATCTCCCATTTCCAGGTAGGGAGTTCAGGCTGTTGTAGCAAACCTGACGGCTTTTGATGCTCGGCTTTGACTTGCGCACATGTCAAGCATTTAGCTACATAAGCGGCTACAGACTTTTTCAAGCCTATCCACCAATAATTTGCCCTTAGATCCTGGTACATCTTATCAGCTCCAGGATGAACGGAGTATTTGGAACTATGGGCTTCCTGGAGGATAACATCACGAAGTCCTCCATAAATTGGAACCCATATTCGTCCATTCATTCTTAGAATTCCGTCCTTGCTAAGAGTTAACTGCTCCTCAGTTACTCCTAACTTTTCATTAGGATAGTTAGCTTCCAACACAGCTTCCTTCTGTGCAGCTAACAACCTTTCAATCAAATTATTCTTTATCTCCATGGGCTTGGCATTGATTCGGATGGGTTTCACCCTCTCCTTTCGACTCAAGGCATCGGCGACTACATTCGCCTTGCCGGGATGGTATCTTATTTCACAATCATAACCATTCAAAGTTTCCATCCAACGGCGTTGCCTCATGTTTAAATCTTTCTGATTAAACAGATGCTGGAGGCTCTTGTGATCAGAATAGATCACACACTTGATTCCATAAAGATAATGCCTCCACAGTTTTAGTGCGAATACAACGGCACCCAACTCCAAGTCGTGAGTGGTGTAATTCTTTTCATGCACCTTTAACTGTCGTGATGCATAGGCAATAACTTTGCCTTTCTGCATAAGCACACACCCCATGCCAGTGTGGGATGCATCGCAGTAAACTACGAATTCTTCGATTCCATCAGGTAACGTCAATACTGGGGCGTTGCTCAACTTTTGTTTAAGGATATCAAAAGATTCTTGCTGCTTAGGGCCCCAAACGAACTTTACTTTCTTCTTAGTCAAGGAAGTTAGGGGTGCAGCAATCCTTGAAAATTTTTCAATGAAACGCCTGTAATATCCTGCCAATCCCAGGAAGCTACGAATCTCTGTAGGCGTCTTCGGCTCTTGCCAGTTCATAACTGCTTCAACCTTAGCGGGATCCACTTGGATACCACGCTCACTCACCACATGTCCAAGGAATTGGACTTCTCGAAGCCAGAATTCACACTTAGAGAATTTGGCATAGAGTTTCTCCTGATGTAGAAGTTTGAGAATACATCGAAGATGTTTCTCATGATCAGCTTGGCTCTTAGAGTAAATGAGAATGTCGTCAATGAAGACGATGACAAATTTATCTAAGTACGGCTTGCAAACGCGATTCATGAGATCCATGAACGCAGCCGGTGCATTAGTGAGCCCAAAAGGCATCACTAGGAACTCGTAATGACCATAACGAGTTCTAAATGCAGTTTTGTGTACGTCTTCATCTCTAACCTTCAGTTGATGGTAGCCTGACCTCAAATCAATCTTCGAAAAATAACTTGCTCCTTGCAATTGATCGAACAAATCGTCGATCCTAGGCAAAGGATACCTATTCTTTATCGTGACCTTATTAAGTTCACGATAATCGATGCACAGACGCATCGACCCATCCTTTTTCTTGACAAACAGGACAGGTGCTCCCCAAGGAGACGAACTAGGTTTAATGAAACCCTTGGCTAGTAATTCGTCTAGCTATGTCCTCAACTCTTTCATCTCTGTGGGCGCCAACCTATAGGGTGCTCTAGCAACTGGTGCTGCTCCGGGGATGATATCAATTCTGAATTCCACTTGCCTATCTGGTGGCAAACCAGGTAGTTCTTCCGGAAACACTTCAGGGTATTCAGAAATGACAGGGATGTCTTCTATCTTCGGTTTAGGCTCATCAATAATCACTTGTGTCATGTAGATGACACAACCCTTCTTTAAACACTTGGAAGCCTTAAGCATAGTCACCTGCTCAGGCAATCCATACTGGGTATCTCCCCGAATGGTAAGTGATTCACCAGATGGAGTCTTTATCACTACCTGCTTCTTGTTGCAGACAATTTGGGCCTGGTTGTGAGATAACCAGTCCATACCCAGAACTATGTCAAAACCAGCCCACTTAAAGGGAAGTAGAGACAGAGGAAAAGAATGGTTCTTAATGGATATAACACACCCATCTAATACAGTTGAGACGGTTTCTATGGTTCCATCTGCTAACTCTACCTCATAATTTATACTTAAGGTTTTGACAGGTAAATTCAGCAATTTGCAAAATTTGTTATCAACGAAGGACTTATCAGCGCCTGAATCAAAAAGTACTCTAGCATAGACGTCATTTACAAGGAAAGTACCTGTAATAACGTTGTCGTCTAGAACCGCTTCTTTTGCGTCCATTCTGAAGACTCTGGCATTAGTCTTCTTGGTCTCTTCAGGCTTCTTGGTGTACTTGGGGCAGTTGGTTTTAATGTGCCCCTTTTCATTGCAACGATAGCACGTTGCGTCTTTCATCTTCTTGCAATCCAAGGTTTTGTGATCCGTGGACTTGCATATACCACAAGCATAAGTTTTCGACTGAGTCTGAGAGTTCGACTCGAGTCTGCACTTTCCAAAGTGCCGCTTCTTGCAAACTTTGCATTTGGGATTCTCACCAGAATTATGCCCATCTTTCCTTGACTCCGATCCCTTCTTGTTGTCACCGTTCCCACGGAGTTTCTTGTTCGATCTGCGTGAACTATCATCCTCACATTTTCTCTTCTCAGCCTCCTTATTCCTCAGCGATCTTTGCCTGACCGCATCCAAAGTGAGGGACAAGGATATGTCGGCTACAGATCTAAAAGTAGCTGGCCGAGAAGCCTTCACGCTTGCCTTGATTTCCGGGGCTAAACCACCGATAAAACGAGCTATTCTTTTTGGTTCCGGGGTTACCAGATAAGGAACCAACCGGGACATCGTGTTGAAGCTCGTTAGGTAAGCTTGACAGTCAAGGTTTGTCATCACCAATGATAGAAAATCAGACTCTATCTTCTCCACCTCATGCTGAGGGCAGTAATTTTCCCTGATAAGGGCAACAAATTGTTCCCACGACATGTTGTACAATGGGATTTTTCCGGTGGCTTGAATCAGAGATCTCCACCATGCTAAAGCTTCACCCTTAAAAGACTGCGACACAAACTTGACCACGTCTCTCTCAGCGCATCCGCTGATATCCACAACCGTATCCATCTCATCCAGCCACGTCATACAATCAATGGCTCCTTTCTCCCCAGTAAAATCCCGGGGTTTGCAGGAAACGAAATATTTATAAGAGCAACCCTTGTCACGGGGTCCCTGGTTTAGTACAATCTGCTGAGATGGAGCACTGTGGTTCGAGGAGTGTCGATCATCATCTTTCTTCGAGTCGTCCTTCTTGGACGGTGGCTTTGAAGGCTGTGTAGATAGGGTCCTACTACGAGTCCCACTATACTCTTCGTACTGCCTTTCCAAGGCCTGTGTAACTGCACCGTCTATTATCGATTTCAATTCAGCACCCGTTAAATTAAATCGGGCGTTCTCGTTATTCTCCACTGGATGACTATTTATCTCGTCTGAGTTAGCCATTTTAATTGAACTGTTACAGAAAACAAGAACAATAGTTTATTTGGGAGTTTATTATGGAATTGCCCCTTAGGGTAATTCATTAACCATGGTAACAGAGACCATATTTGGTTAATTTATTAATCAAATTTATTTAGGATTTCTATTATAATTTATCCTAATTATAAAACAATAATAGTTTTATTTGTGGCACAAAAGGCCTAGCCACATGGACATTTTTTTATTTAATCTATGATTTCAGAGAATCAAAACATTAAGGTATACTGGCACAATAGGCCTAGTCATAAGAACATTTATAAATTATAAGCTATGATTTCAGAGAATCAAAGCATGAAGGTTTGAACCTAGTTCATTACCTTTATTTGACAGGGAGTCATCGCTACCACTGTCTTTTGGCTCATATGGAAATGAGCAGGGCCCGTAGGCGCTATATTACCACGTATGGTAAAAATATGATCATCTTAATTGATGACCTAAACCCATGATTCAGAAATCATATAGTTGGGTTTGGAATCTTTAAAAAGATCCTTATATAATAATAACGTGTGTGATTTTAAATGAATCACATCTGCCAGGAGTGTTAACATGTTTTCAGATGTTAACAGGGATTTGAATCTTTTAAACAGGTCTTACCATCTTGGCCCGGTCTTATAATTGACCCGAAGGCTAGGTTTCACACTTAAGATTCTTAATTAATATTTTAAATAGGCAGATTATTTCAGAAGGAATGATTTTAATTCATTTATTTCATATTTAATTTATTTATGCACATAATGGCAAACATGAAATTTATAAAACAAATATTCCATTAATTTATAAATATTACACGCTGCCCTAAACGGGTCTTTTCAAACAAACATTTACCCATGCAGGGGTTAAGCGACAACATAATAGTCCACGCAGGGACTTACACATACCACATAATAGTCCACGCAGGGACTTTAAACAAACAATATACCCTCGCAGGGGTTAACAGAAGATAGACCCACGCAGGGGTTCAAACAAACACACATACATACCCACGTAGGGGCTAATACAGCAAATACACCCTCGCAGGGGCTTATACAACAAGACCGGCCCACGCAGGGGCTCAACAACAATTGGAAGGATTCAATGATCCTTCTTGTTCTTCCCTTTGATCAAGCTTGTCAATCCTTGGAAGAAGCTCTGCCTCTCCCTACGGTCACGGTGGAAGCCTCGCTCTACTTCATCCAACCTTTGTAGGATTTCCTCCCTTTCTGGGGGAGAAAACCGTGGCGGCTGCGATTGCGTTTGGATAATAGGTCTAGGAGGTATCTGGTACCCCAGAGTCAGGTAACCTACTCCCCATGGAGCTCCGTATGGTCCCTCCGGGTGAAGAGCGTTATAATTAGCCGCTACCATGTAAGGATCGGCCTCCGCGTAACCATAGTTGTGGTGAGTCGGTGGTTCAAACGGGTTGTATGCCATGGAACCCGTGTATGCTGGAATTGGGTTGTCAAAACCCATCGGCGGTGGCTGTGGTACAGCTGGTTGTGAAGGTCCACCCATTTGTGGGTCCTCCTGAAGTGGCGGGTAGTGACTGCCACTTGATTGGCATGGAGAGCTGAAATGAAAGTCTCCCGCTCGTGAAGACATGCGTGCACCGGTTCTCCTCCGCCTCGGCGGTTGTGGAGGTGCCGGCTGCACTGGCGGCGGTGGAGGCGGTGGCGTAACTGCCACAAATCTCGAATCCACAGAGGGTTCCTGTTGCTGCTGCGGCTGCTGCTGCTGAGGAGACGACGAATGGCGAGGAGGCGTATAATACCATTCGTGCCTGGTAAACATAGCCTGGAAGCTGTCTGGACCACCATAGGGTGATCCATGGAAAGAAGATCCGTCAGAGATCTCTATCGGGTGGTTTGGAGTACCACTGGCAGGTTCGACGGGGTCCGTATCCTCGTCCATGTCATCCGCATTATCACTGGAGAAGTGATCGTCAGGCCCCAGTGGGTTAAAACCCACGGGTTCTGGTAAGTAATTGGTCGGGTTAAATTGGCCTCGGAAGATGGGTGTGGGGTCTCTGAAAGAATGATGCGATAAGGATCGCTGCAATGGTATATATGAAGGTTGAGGGTTGTTGGGCTCATACTCCGGTTGTGGCCCATATGGGTTATGGACGGGAGGTGTAGAGCTATGTGAGACCGACCGTCTAGCCGGCTCGAAGAGATTCCTCCGGTTCTGCTGGGGATCGTCACTCTCTGTAGTCGAAGGAGCTCGCACATTCGAGGGTCCTGCCTCGTTGTCATTGGGGGCGGTGATTGGCCCCTTTCCTCGTCCTCTCCTTCGGAAGAATCTTGGCGGCATTATGTTAATCCTGTCAATATAGCATGAGATAACAATAACAATATATAAAAAAAATTAAAGGACAAAACAAAAACCAAACAAGGTAGAATTCGTCCTATGTTATTTGTCTAGACTCGAAAGTTTAGAAATGTGCAATTGTGTAACTGAGATTAAACACAAAAGGCTAGTGTTTAATTCACTCAGTGTTGGCTCTGATACCAACCTGTCACACCCCGATTTCCACGTGTCACCGGTGGGCCCGGTGGGGGAGTATCGTGACGTGGTTGGCAACATAATAGTCAAACAACACAATATTTAATATGCACAGCGGAAGCAATTTAAAAGATATAATACAACCGAATTTAATATTGAAATATCAAATGTCACAATATTCGAAAGTTTATCCACAGAAGGATCGAAATAAAATATGAAACAATAGTTCAACAGACTTCAGGCATCTTAAGCTTGCGAGACTTCTAATGATGCTAAGGAGAAATCCCAGCCAATTACGCTTAGTACCTGCATTTAATCTTTTTTGGGAAAATACGTCAGTTTACACTGGTAAATACAATCAACTGACTCATTTTGGAAAATGATTGAAAATTGGTTTGGATGCACGTGGCATAAACATTTTACTTAACTTGGGAGAATTATTTAAATATATAATCTTGTGAACGAATTACATGTTCCTTGTGCGTTCAGTAGCCCGGATCTAGTCCGGGTTAAAGATCAATAGACACACCACAATATTCTTTTGTGCACTAACGGGTGTACGCCTACACCCCGCGCTTAAGTCGTGGCCATTTCGTAAAATGATGCCAAGGATATCCGGGACATGGTCATTAACCCCCCAAAGGCTTTAAGTAACAAGACTGTTTAAACGAGCTGATCAAACTATTCAATTAACCACCCAACGATGGAAGATTTGATGCCCGATCAAGCGGTATGCTATATACCATAACCCAAGCCCGTATAGGGAAAATAAGTTAAAAGTATTTACCTGAGCAATGTATAAATCACAATAAGCAAATTGCAAGTAGCTTTTACTGGTCCTCCTAATCTGGAACGAAGGTTTATAATAACCTATTAGAATCCTAACGGGTCTTTAACTAAGCTTAAGCTCAGACCGGTTAGTTTCAAAGATACGGTTCGTACGCACGATTAAGCGAAGACCGGATAGAATGTGATTTAGACCCGACAAGTTCAGAGACTTGCTTAATGTGGGTATTTCATACGAATGTATTCTATAAAACAAGATGTTGTTAATTCCTATATTGAGGATGTTGCCAAGCTAAAGCGACAGATTGCTGATCTAGAACAGGATAACAACAAGTTATAAAGTTATCACGTGTCGTCATATGTGCTTGAACGAATTTTCAATATAAAACCGGGAGATGGTGAGTCTGAGCAAAACAAGAAAGGCATTGGCTCAGAGTTTCATCAAGTTCCACCACCGGGAAAATTTGCATTTTATGATGAGGAAAAAGTCGAAAAAGCTTTCAACATGGTAGACCAATTGCCAGACAACATTGACATAACCTATTCCAAATCTGATGATTCTCATGATTCAG
Source organism: Helianthus tuberosus (assembly GCA_030545235.1). Taxonomy (NCBI): domain Eukaryota; kingdom Viridiplantae; phylum Streptophyta; class Magnoliopsida; order Asterales; family Asteraceae; genus Helianthus; species Helianthus tuberosus. The sequence continues at coordinate 24,111 of JARYGA010022762.1, read as the reverse complement.
AGGTGGTAGGTAAAGTCGTTGAAAGTGTGTTGAAAGAAGAGTCGGTTGTTACAGGTAAATCTAAATCACAGGATGAAGATGAAGGAAATCTTCATGATAGTTATTTGAAAAACACAAAATCTGAGAAAAGTTTGAATGATGATTCAAAAGGATTGGTTTATACCATGATTGGATCGGACAAATTGTTCTTGGATGTTGTATTCCCGATTCAGAATGTGATTCTAGAAAAGGTTGATAAAGTTTTCAAAATGGTTGAGATTGAGAAGTCTGAGATTTCAAAGTTTGCTGGTAAGAGTCATAGAGGTTCGTATAACAAACCTGGTTACAAGAAGAAAAACATGAAGGCTGGGTTGGGTTATAAGAAGAAACAGAATCGAAACAAAAATGAAACGCCAAATTATCAGGCAAAAATGAGTTTTGTTCAAGGAGATAGTTTAGAAAAAGAAAAAGAACTCAAAATGAGATGGTCTAATGATGAGTTCTTTGCTAAAAAGAAAAATCAACAACCACAGGTCAAAGATGTGTCCATGAGAACATGTTTCAAATGTGATCAAAAAGGACATCTTGCACGCAAGTGTCCAAATCTGAAATATGTGGATGTTGATATAAAGAAGATTGATGCTGAGAAACAAAAATCTGAGAATGTGAAACACAGGTCAATAAAATTTGACTCAAAACAAACTTGGAGGTACAACACAAACAAGTTTGTTTCGAACCAAACTTGGAAATCAAACCTAAACAGGTTTGATTCTAGACAGACATGGAATTCTCACACACCCAGAGTCAGAACAACTCAAAGATGGAAAACAACTGTTGATGCAACAAAATCAAATGAATTGTGGAAACCAAAAGTTGTTGTTCAAAATGAAAGTGTTCAAAAAGATTCACATTTTTACAAACGTGGTACTCCTAAAGGTCAAACATGGAGTGTAAAGAAACAAGTGATTCTTGAAAAAGATGAAAAAGTTGAAGTAAAAGTTGAAAAGATTTTTGTGAAAGATGACAAAGAGTTTCCAGCATTGAATGAAAATTATTGTGTTGAAATGCCTAAGGTTCAACATACCTGGGCTAAATTGTTCAAGTAATTCAGTTAGTTGAATGTGCAGGTGCTCAAGAATACCAAAGACTGTGAGATTGGAAAATGGAGCAGCCTGGCACATGGAGAGGAGGAAGAGGCTGCTGGACCCTGTGTTGGTTGAAACAGGGAGTTTATTTGTTTTTCTGTAAATAAATAAACAATATTTCAAAAACCCTAAAAATTGAAAATTTTGAAAAAACCAAAAATATGTTTTTGTTTTGTCAAAAATAGAAAATTAAAAATACAAAAAATTTATGTTGATTGAATATGCCGAAACCCTCACGGCTGAACAAACATGATTACTTTCACAAGATTGAAAAACGGTTTTCAAACTGTCGAAAATCAGTGGGTTGTAAATCATGGGGGTAATTACTACTTTATATTAGTTTTTCTACAAAACAGAGCATAATTAGCAGAAAATGGATGGCGAGACAAAGCTATCAGTATTGGTTGTCAAATTTTTTTTATGGTTTTGCATTTTAGGGGGAGAATTATTGTCAGAAAATCCAAAAACATTTGAAAATTTGAAAATGACAAAAACATGATAAAAACCTATTGGCAAAAAGACAAAAACATTAAAAAATGAAAATTGAGTTTTTTTTTTTGCGTAAAAAGAGGAAATGATAGTACATCAGTAGACAGTTACAGTACGCTAAAGAATTGGAAAGTTAAAATGTGTTAAACGATCTCACCGTGGATGTGTCGGTAGATTTTTATACATTTAGTAAACTTTTTCAGGATATAAACCTAAATTCAAACTTGCTTATTTCGTGGGGAACACTACTTGGATATATAGGTAACCCCTGAAATCTCGTTTGAAAGGTCCCTCTTTCTGAGATACTAGGTCTTTATACTTAGTGATATCTGGGGTATTATCCTAGGACTTCTGATTTTGCGGAAGCAATGGCCTAGTCCTTGGAGAATACTTTCTGTTTGCTTGAAACATAGCGTCGCCCTCAGCAAAAATGATGAAACAATAAAATTGATAGTCATTGCTGTTGTAATCAAAAGATCCTCTGAAGGGGACACACTAAAAGTCGAGCCGTCATCTCTCTACTGAACGGAAGTTCTGACCTGAGCTCTCACGGTTTCGTACTATAATTTATTCCCCTTACAGATATCATCTAAGTATACTCACCTGTAAGACTGAATATTAGGATCTGGATACGGGAGTATATTCAAGAGGTGGGACACATGAATGAGTTTAAGTTCTTAAAACATCTAATTCGTATCCTAAATTAGTTTAACTTTGTGTGTGTCACACCCCGATTTCCACGTGTCACCGGTGGGCCCGGTGGGGGAGTATCGTAACGTGGTTGGCAACATAATAGTCAAACAACACAATATTTAATATGCACAGCGGAAGCAATTTAAAAGATATAATACAACCGAATTTAATATTGAAATATCAAATGTCACAATATTCGGAAGTTTATCCACAGAAGGATCGAAATAAAATATGAAACAATAGTTCAACAGACTTCAGGCATCTTAAGCTTGCGAGACTTCTAATGAAGCTAAGGAGAAATCCCAGCCAATTACGCTTAGTACCTGCATTTAATCTTTTTGGGAAAATACGTCAGTTTACACTGGTAAATACAATCAACTAACTCATTTTGGTAAATGATTGAAAATTGGTTTGGATGCACGTGGCATAAACATTTTATTTAACTTGGGAGAATTATTTAAATATATAATCTTGTGAACGAATTACATGTTCCTTGTGCGTTCAGTAGCCCGGATCTAGTCCGGGTTAAAGATCAATAGACACACCACAATATTCTTTTGTGCACTGACGGGTATACGCCTACACCCCGCGCTTAAGTCGTGGCCATTTCGTAAAATGATGCCAAGGATATCCGGGACATGGTCATTAACCCCCCAAAGGCTTTAAGTAACAAGACTGTTTAAACGAGCCGATCAAATTATTCAATTAACCACCCAACGATGGAAGATTTGATGCCCGATCAAGCGGTATGCTATATACCGTAACCCAAGCCCGTATAGGGAAAATAAGTTAAAAGTATTTACCTGAGCAATGTATAAATCACAATAAGCAAATTGCAAGTAGCTTTTACTGGTCCTCCTAATCTGGAACGAAGGTTTATAATAACCTATTAGAATCCTAACGGGTCTTTAACTAAGCTTAAGCTCAGACCGGTTAGTTTCAAAGATACGGTTCGTACGCACGATTAAGCGAAGACCGGATAGAATGTGATTTAGACCCGACAAGTTCAGAGACTTGCTTAATGTGGGTATTTCATACACATTCTGGATTTTGAGATAAAACCGATAAGGTTTGACCCGTTTCGGCTAATTTATGTAAACTTGTTACATAAACCGAACCGTACGCGTAATAAGTGTGACGGGTATTCATGAGAGCTATAGACAGGTTTCCTAAGTTAATTATGCCTCAAATATGTTGTGACATCAGTAAGATGTCTTTCATTATGCCCGAAAAGTATTTAAACACAAACTAGGCCCCGTAGGGGTAGTTTGGTCATTTTAAAGGTTGTAAAAGAGTTTAAGTGTCAACCTGAGTTACAGGCCTGATGTAATCAGCAAATATACTCAATTTTCTAAGTTATATCAATAGGTTAAAGTATACAAGTGAAATTTATCAATTATAACCAAACTATGCCCCGTAGGGGTATTTTGGTAATTTCACATAAGCCGAAAAGCTCAAAACTGAAGTCTGAGTTTATCAACTTTTGCTTACTATTAAAATATTATAATTTGCCTCAAATATCAGTAGGTATCAATCCTTGTATGTTTAAAATATTTTTAGCACATACTATGCGTTAAAAACGCTTAAAAAGGCGATTAGAGGGCATTTCCGGGTTTGATACGTAAATCTGATATTTTTATATTTCCAGAAGGCTTAAAATAATTTATTTATCATATGTGATCAGTAGCAAAAGGTTTGGAGTCGTTTAGATATGTAAAACTCATTTTATAGCCCGTAAGGGCAAGACCGACAATTACCGGATTAAGCCTACGACTATGAGTTATGCTCAGCCTAAAATTAACTAAAAATCTTTAAAAATCCCAAAATAATTTATTACATCAGTGGGTATTAAGTTTGATATCAAAAAGTATGTTTAAGTAGGCTATACGCTAATTACGCCATTTTATTAACATAAAGCTTTCATTTTGCGATAACGAGCATAACTCTTAGTCTACACCTCAAACTGATGTCAAATTCTGCATACAAGTTTATATATCAGTAATTAAAGTTTCTACTCTTTTAAATTTCCAAAAATCACGTTTTAAGGTGAAAAGGGCATAATGGTCAACATATGAGCAATTCACGGAATCATGCATATTAATTGGATAACTAATGATCCGAGGTGTATAATCACAGAGGGTTATACTAGCATGTTACATGGTCCAAATAAAGCTCTAAGGAATTTCTAAAACACGCTTAAATGGGTCAGAACTGAAAGTCAAAGTGAAAGTCAAACTATGTGACTTTCGGTTCCGAACCGGGTCTTTATAGTAAATTGTCGGGTTGAACGTGTTTAGACATGTTCTTACACTAATTACCAAGTTATAATAATGATCAAACAGGTTGTAGGTGTTCTATATAGCTAATCATGCATAAATTAGAATTTAAACATTCTGTTGACTTTTTATTAACACGTTTGACCCGACATTTGTCCTAGTTAGAGTGGGAATCAGGGGGGACCCTTTTAAGGGTTTATTACCCGCATAATTACCAACTTATAACTACTTTTGATTCGACTAATCACTGGACCATTAGTGATTAATTTTAAAGTCAACCGTTAATTACGACGGTTTGACTTTTAAGCTAAAACTAAGCTAAAACTTAATTAAGGAAGGTTTAGCAACTTACCAAGGTCCTATGCACGAAATGTGATCACTTGAGAGAGAACCTTAGCTCCAGAAATGCTCCAAATGTGCAGATGAAGGTATGATCAATGAGTTGCAACTTATGGCCTTTATATAGTGCATTTTCCACCATAAGAAGTTGACACACAACTCTATCACTGACCACAACCCACCAACATGTGTCCCTAATGCTTAGGGGGTGCCTAGGGGTCGCCCATAATGCAGAAAGATCGATTAAAAGTCGAATACCCACGATTACAGGCTGCTGGTCGAAGTTTCTGCATCTGACGTCCTGATGCGGCCCGCGTAAGGTTCTCTTAACCTTTACGCGGCCCGCCTGGACCCTGTTATCAGATTTTAAATTTTCTATTTTCCACATAAGTGTCCCTTGGCCTTTCAAAAGGGCAACTCAGTATTTTTCTTGCAATTTGACCCCCTTTATATTTACCCACAAGGGCTTTAGGACTTATACCCACTTTGCCAAGTCCCTGGTCACTTCCGGTTAACCCGAAAAGTCATAACTTTCGACGTTAACGCTTTAACCCCTCGCACACGAATTTGATCATAACTTTCTCATATGATAACGAAACTTTATGAAATTTATATCGTGCATTCTAGTGAGCATAATTAACAGTTACAAAGCTTCGGGTTTGTCAAAAGGTCACTCAGAGGTATAACTTAACATGTTGACACATTTAACCCCTGTAGTTTGTAATGTCTCACTTTTAGCTTCGCATGATCCATGATTTATTCGTTTGATGCTATAAACATTATGTAGGGTTAATGTACAATATATTTATTCACTGTTGACATTTAGAATACGTATATTCACATACTTTCCATGATTGTCAACTTTAGTCCTTCCAGAACGTTCTTTCACACGTTCTAACATATGACACGTGTCAACACATTATAGGACGTGAATTTTCGAGGTGTTACATCCTCACCCCCTTAAAAGAAATCTCGACCCTGAGATTTACTGAAATAAATAAGGGTACTTTTCTTTCATCGTGGATTCAACCTCCCACGTGAATTCGGGACCTCTACGGGCATCCCATTTGACCTTTACAATAGGTACATGCTTCCTACGAAGCTTCTTAACCTGTCGATCCTCAATCGACAACGGTTTTTCCACAAATTTCAAGCTCTCGTCTATATGCACATCAGTGTGTGGTATAACCAGTGATTCGTCAGCGAAACACTTTTTCAGATTGCAGATGTGGAACACATTGTGAATTCCACTGAGCTCTTCAGGTAAGTTTAGCTTATAGGCAACTGACCCGACACGTTCGATAACCTCGAAAGGTCCTATGTATCTCGGGCTTAGCTTGCCTTTCTTACTAAAATGCATCACCCCCTTCCAGGACGATACTTTAAGTAATACTTTGTCACCTACTTCGAAGTGAAAAGCTTTACGCTTTGGATCTGCGTAACTCTTCTGCCTATCTCGGGCAGCTTTGAGACGGTCACGAATCTGGACAACCTTGTCCGTCGTTTCAAAGACTATCTCTGGTCCTGATAATTGGACGTCTCCAACTTCTGCCCAACAAATGGGCGATCTACACTTTCTACCATATAATGCCTCAAAAGGCGCAGCCTTAATGCTGGTATGGTAGCTATTGTTGTAGGAGAATTCAACTAAGGGTAGGTGCTTATCCCAATTACCACCCAAGTCAATCGCACATGCACGTAGCATGTCTTCCAACGTTTGAATGGTACGCTCACTCTGTCCGTCAGTCTGAGGGTGGTAAGCTGTACTGAAATTCAAACGGGTGCCCAAAGATTGTTGGAAGCTTTTCCAAAAATGGGACGTGTATCTAGTATCTCTGTCAGAGATAATAGACACAGGTATGCCATGTAAAGCTAAAATCTTATCCACGTATAACTGGGCCAACATATCGGAGCTATAAGTCTCCTTGATGGGTAAGAAATGTGCTGACTTAGTCAGTCTATCAACTATAACCCATATTGTATCATTGCCTTTCCTTGTCTTTGGCAACTTGGTGATGAAATCCATCGTCACCATCTCCCATTTCCAGGTAGGGAGTTCAGGCTGTTGTAGCAAACCTGACGGCTTTTGATGCTCGGCTTTGACTTGCGCACATGTCAAGCATTTAGCTACATAAGCGGCTACAGACTTTTTCAAGCCTATCCACCAATAATTTGCCCTTAGATCCTGGTACATCTTATCAGCTCCAGGATGAACGGAGTATTTGGAACTAAGGGCTTCCTGGAGGATAACATCACGAAGTCCTCCATAAATTGGAACCCATATTCGTCCATTCATTCTTAGAATTCCGTCCTTGCTAAGAGTTAACTGCTCCTCAGTTACTCCTAACTTTTCATTAGGATAGTTAGCTTCCAACACAGCTTCCTTCTGTGCAGCTAACAACCTTTCAATCAAATTATTCTTTATCTCCATGCGCTTGGCATTGATTCGGATGGGTTTCACCCTCTCCTTTCGACTCAAGACATCGGCGACTACATTCGCCTTGCCGGGATGGTATCTTATTTCACAATCATAACCATTCAAAGTTTCCATCCAACGGCGTTGCCTCATGTTTAAATCTTTCTGATTAAACAGATGCTGGAGGCTCTTGTGATCAGAATAGATCACACACTTGATTCCATAAAGATAATGCCTCCACAGTTTTAGTGCGAATACAACGGCACCCAACTCCAAGTCGTGAGTGGTGTAATTCTTTTCATGCACCTTTAACTGTCGTGATGCATAGGCAATAACTTTGCCTTTCTGCATAAGCACACACCCCATGCCAGTGTGGGATGCATCGCAGTAAACTACGAATTCTTCGATTCCATCAGGTAACGTCAATACTGGGGCGTTGCTCAACTTTTGTTTAAGGATATCAAAAGATTCTTGCTGCTTAGGGCCCCAAACGAACTTTACTTTCTTCTTAGTCAAGGAAGTTAGGGGTGCAGCAATCCTTGAAAATTTTTCAATGAAACGCCTGTAATATCCTGCCAATCCCAGGAAGCTACGAATCTCTGTAGGCGTCTTCGGCTCTTGCCAGTTCATAACTGCTTCAACCTTAGCGGGATCCACTTGGATACCACGCTCACTCACCACATGTCCAAGGAATTGGACTTCTCGAAGCCAGAATTCACACTTAGAGAATTTGGCATAGAGTTTCTCCTGATGTAGAAGTTTGAGAATACATCGAAGATGTTTCTCATGATCAGCTTGGCTCTTAGAGTAAATGAGAATGTCGTCAATGAAGACGATGACAAATTTATCTAAGTACGGCTTGCAAACGCGATTCATGAGATCCATGAACGCAGCCGGTGCATTAGTGAGCCCAAAAGGCATCACTAGGAACTCGTAATGACCATAACGAGTTCTAAATGCAGTTTTGTGTACGTCTTCATCTCTAACCTTCAGTTGATGGTAGCCTGACCTCAAATCAATCTTCGAAAAATAACTTGCTCCTTGCAATTGATCGAACAAATCGTCGATCCTAGGCAAAGGATACCTATTCTTTATCGTGACCTTATTAAGTTCACGATAATCGATGCACAGACGCATCGACCCATCCTTTTTCTTGACAAACAGGACAGGTGCTCCCCAAGGAGACGAACTAGGTTTAATGAAACCCTTGGCTAGTAATTCGTCTAGCTATGTCCTCAACTCTTTCATCTCTGTGGGCGCCAACCTATAGGGTGCTCTAGCAACTGGTGCTGCTCCGGGGATGATATCAATTCTGAATTCCACTTGCCTATCTGGTGGCAAACCAGGTAGTTCTTCCGGAAACACTTCAGGGTATTCAGAAATGATAGGGATGTCTTCTATCTTCGGTTTAGGCTAATCAATAATCACTTGTGTCATGTAGATGACACAACCCTTCTTTAAACACTTGGAAGCCTTAAGCATAATCACCTGCTCAGGCAATCCATACTGGGTATCTCCCCGAATGGTAAGTGATTCACCAGATGGAGTCTTTATCACTACCTGCTTCTTGTTGCAGACAATTTGGGCCTGGTTGTGAGATAACCAGTCCATACCCAGAACTATGTCAAAACCAGCCCACTTAAAGGGAAGTAGAGACAGAGGAAAAGAATGGTTCTTAATGGATATAACACACCCATCTAATACAGTTGAGACGGTTTCTATGGTTCCATCTGCTAACTCTACCTCATAATTTATACTTAAGGTTTTGACAGGTAAATTCAGCAATTTGCAAAATTTGTTATCAACGAAGGACTTATCAGCGCCTGAATCAAAAAGTACTCTAGCATAGACGTCATTTACAAGGAAAGTACCTGTAATAATGTTGTCGTCTAGAACCGCTTCTTTTGCGTCCATTCTGAAGACTCTGGCATTAGTCTTCTTGGTCTCTTCAGGCTTCTTGGTGTACTTGGGGCAGTTGGTTTTAATGTGCCCCTTTTCATTGCAACGATAGCACGTTGCGTCTTTCATCTTCTTGCAATCCAAGGTTTTGTGATCCGTGGACTTGCATATACCACAAGCATAAGTTTTCGACTGAGTCTGAGAGTTCGACTCGAGTCTGCACTTTCCAAAGTGCCGCTTCTTGCAAACTTTGCATTTGGGCTTCTCACCAGAATTATGCCCATCTTTCCTTGACTCCGATCCCTTCTTGTTGTCACCGTTCCCACGGAGTTTCTTGTTCGATCTGCGTGAACTATCATCCTCACATTTTCTCTTCTCAGCCACCTTATTCCTCAGCGATCTTTGCCTGACCGCATCCAAAGTGAGGGACAAGGATATGTCGGCTACAGATCTAAAAGTAGCTGGCCGAGAAGCCTTCACGCTTGCCTTGATTTCCGGGGCTAAACCACCTATAAAACGAGCTATTCTTTTTGGTTCCGGGGTTACCAGATAAGGAACCAACCGGGACATCGTGTTGAAGCTCGTTAGGTAAGCTTGACAGTCAAGGTTTGTCATCACCAATGATAGAAAATCAGACTCTATCTTCTCCACCTCATGCTGAGGGCAGTAATTTTCCCTGATAAGGGCAACAAATTGTTCCCACGACATGTTGTACAATGGGATTTTTCCGGTGGCTTGAATCAGAGATCTCCACCATGCTAAAGCTTCACCCTTAAAAGACTGTGACACAAACTTGACCACGTCTCTCTCAGCGCATCCGCTGATATCCACAACCGTATCCATCTCATCCAGCCACGTCATACAATCAATGGCTCCTTTCTCCCCAGTAAAATCCCGGGGTTTGCAGGAAACGAAATATTTATAAGAGCAACCCTTGTCACGGGGTCCCTGGTTTAGTACAATCTGCTGAGATGGAGCACTGTGGTTCGAGGAGTGTCGATCATCATCTTTCTTCGAGTCGTCCTTCTTGGACGGTGGCTTTGAAGGCTGTGTAGATAGGGTCCTACTACGAGTCCCACTATACTCTTCGTACTGCCTTTCCAAGGCCTGTGTAACTGCACCGTCTATTATCGATTTCAATTCAGCACCCGTTAAATTAAATCGGGCGTTCTCGTTATTCTCCACTGGATGACTATTTATCTCGTCTGAGTTAGCCATTTTAATTGAACTGTTACAGAAAACAAGAACAATAGTTTATTTGGGAGTTTATTATGGAATTGCCCCTTAGGGTAATTCATTAACCATGGTAACAGAGACCATATTTGGTTAATTTATTAATCAAATTTATTTAGGATTTCTATTATAATTTATCCTAATTATAAAACAATAATAGTTTTATTTGTGGCACAAAAGGCCTAGCCACATGGACATTTTTTTATTTAATCTATGATTTCAGAGAATCAAAACATTAAGGTATACTGGCACAATAGGCCTAGTCATAAGAACATTTATAAATTATAAGCTATGATTTCAGAGAATCAAAGCATGAAGGTTTGAACCTAGTTCATTACCTTTATTTGACAGGGAGTCATCGCTACCACTGTCTTTTGGCTCATATGGAAATGAGCAGGGCCCGTAGGCGCTATATTACCACGTATGGTAAAAATATGATCATCTTAATTGATGACCTAAACCCATGATTCAGAAATCATATAGTTGGGTTTGGAATCTTTAAAAAGATCCTTATATAATAATAACGTGTGTGATTTTAAATGAATCACATCTGCCAGGAGTGTTAACATGTTTTCAGATGTTAACAGGGATTTGAATCTTTTAAACAGGTCTTACCATCTTGGCCCGGTCTTATAATTGACCCGAAGGCTAGGTTTCACACTTAAGATTCTTAATTAATATTTTAAATAGGCAGATTATTTCAGAAGGAATGATTTTAATTCATTTATTTCATATTTAATTTATTTATGCACATAATGGCAAACATGAAATTTATAAAACAAATATTCCATTAATTTATAAATATTACACGCTGCCCTAAACGGGTCTTTTCAAACAAACATTTACCCATGCAGGGGTTAAGCGACAACATAATAGTCCACGCAGGGACTTACACATACCACATAATAGTCCACGCAGGGACTTTAAACAAACAATATACCCTCGCAGGGGTTAACAGAAGATAGACCCACGCAGGGGTTCAAACAAACACACATACATACCCACGTAGGGGCTAATACAGCAAATACACCCTCGCAGGGGCTTATACAACAAGACCGGCCCACGCAGGGGCTCAACAACAATTGGAAGGATTCAATGATCCTTCGTGTTCTTCCCTTTGATCAAGCTTGCCAATCCTTGGAAGAAGCTCTGCCTCTCCCTACGGTCACGGTGGAAGCCTCGCTCTACTTCATCCAACCTTTGTAGGATTTCCTCCCTTTCTGGGGGAGAAAACCGTGGCGGCTGCGATTGCGTCTGGATAATAGGTCTAGGAGGTATCTGGTACCCCTGAGTCGGGTAACCTACTCCCCATGGAGCTCCGTATGGTCCCTCCGGGTGAAGAGCGTTATAATTAGCCGCTACCATGTAAGGATCGGCCTCCGCGTAACCATAGTTGTGGTGAGTCGGTGGTTCAAAATCCCAAAATAATTAAAAATCTTTAAAAATCCCAAAATCGACAATTACCGGATTAAGCCTACGACTATGAGTTATACTCAGCCTAAAATTAATTAAAAATCTTTAAAAATCCCAAAATAATATATTACATCAGTGGGTATTAAGTTTGATATCAAAAAGCATGTTTAAGTAGGCTATACGCTAATTACGCCATTTTATTAACATAAAGCTTTCATTTTGCGATAACGAGCATAACTCTTAGTCTACACCTCAAACTGATGTCAAATTCTGCATACAAGTTTATATATCAGTAATTAAAGTTTCTACTCTTTTACATTTCCAAAAATCACGTTTTAAGGTGAAAAGGGCATAATGGTCAACATATGAGCAATTCACGGAATCATGCATATTAATTGGATAACTAATGATCCGAGGTGTATAATCACAGAGGGTTATACTAGCATGTTACATGGTCCAAATAAAGCTCTAAGGAATTTCTAAAACATGCTTAAACGGGTCAGAACTGAAAGTCAAAGTGAAAGTCAAACTATGTGACTTTCGGTTCCGAACCGGGTCTTTATAGTAAATTGTCGGGTTGAACGTGTTTAGACATGTTCTTACACTAATTACCAAGTTATAGTAATGATGAAATAGGTTGTAGGTGTTCTATATAGCTAATCATGCATAAATTAGAATTTAAACATTCTGTTGACTTTTTATTAACACGTTTGACCCGACATTTGTCCTAGTTAGAGTGGGAATCAGGGGGAACCCTTTTAAGGGTTTATTACCCGCATAATTACCAACTTATAACTACTTTTGATTCGACTAATCACTGGACCATTAGTGATTAATCTTAAAGTCAACCGTTAATTACGACGGTTTGACTTTTAAGCTAAAACTAAGCTAAAACTTAATTAAGGAAGGTTTAGCAACTTACCAAGGTCCTATGCACGAAATGTGATCACTTGAGAGAGAACCTTAGCTCCAGAAATGCTCCAAATGTGCAGATGAAGGTGTGATCAATGAGTTGCAACTTATGGCCTTTATATAGTGCATTTTCCACCACAAGAAGTTGACACACAACTCTATCACTGACCACAACCCACCAACATGTGTCCCTAATGCTTAGGGGGTGCCTAGGGGTCGCCCATAATGCAGAAAGATCGATTAAAAGTCGAATACCCGCGATTACAGGCTGCTGGTCGAAGTTTCTGCATCTGACGTCCTGATGCGGCCCGCGTAAGGTTCTCTTAACCTTTACGCGGCCCGCCTGGACCCTGTTATCAGATTTTAAATTTTCTATTTTCCACATAAGTGTCCCTTGGCCTTTCGAAAGGGCAACTCAGTATTTTTCTTGCAATTTGACCCCCTTTATATTTACCCACAAGGGCTTTAGGACTTATACCCACTTTGCCAAGTCCCTGGTCACTTCCGGTTAACCCGAAAAGTCATAACTTTCGACGTTAACGCTTTAACCCCTCGCACACGAATTTGATCATAACTTTCTCATATGATAACGAAACTTTATGAAATTTATATCGTGCATTCTAGTGAGCATAATTAACAGTTACAAAGCTTCGGGTTTGTCAAAAGGTCACTCAGAGGTATAACTTAACATGTTGACACATTTAACCCCTGTAGTTTGTAATGTCTCACTTTTAGCTTCGCATGATCCATGATTTATTCGTTTGATGCTATAAACATTATGTAGGGTTAATGTACAATATATTTATTCACTGTTGACATTTAGAATACGTATATTCACATACTTTCCATGATTGTCAACTTTAGTCCTTCCAGAACGTTCTTTCACACGTTCTAACATATGACACGTGTCAACACATTATAGGACGTGAATTTTCGAGGTGTTACAGTGTGAAAATTTAAGTGGACAAGTATATCGACAATCTAAGTGAATTGTTTAATTCTTAATGTGTAACTAAGCTCAATGGTACTTGTGACTTGTCAAAATCTGATATGATCCTCTGACGCAAACTCAAACAAAAATATTGTCTGTAAATATGTTTGTACATATTTCGTTATTGCTTTATATTTTCAGAAAATACAAAAAGATTTTTTTATTCTGCTTTATTTTCGACAACCTATGTCTGAGATGCTGAGTTTCAAAATCTAAGTAAGCTGATTGTGTTTCTGAAAATAAAACAAGTTCATTAATTTGAAACTTGAATTAAAATCAAAAATTTCAAAAACAGTTTGTGATATCTCCAAGGTCATTAGTTTGGACTTGGATGATTAACTGTGAGGGAGTTGGACTCTTAAACTTTGCCATATCAATTAAGTTTGTTGATAGGGGAAGTAGTTAAAGAGTTTAACAAAGCCAGTTTATGATTTCTTGGTAATTGAATTTGAAAGCATTGTATTTATAGATGTTTGAGTGATTGTAGATAGTCCAGATTACGATCCCGAGAGCAGAGTCTAAGGGGGAGTCTGAAGACAAGCTTGAAGAAAGAGGGAGCTTGTAGATGGAAAGGTAGGTGTCGATCCCAAAGCACGGAAGCTTGACGAAAGGGGGAGCCTGAAGCTGATGGAAGAAGAGAAGGATTGATGGATGCTTATAATGTTACAATTTGGATGAGAAGGCAGAATGATCAAGACCGAAGATGTGTCATGCTGAAGACTAGACACTGAAGACTTCGTCAATATCCGAGGGGGAGTCTGTTAGTGCATTACGTCTATTGACTTCGTCTTGTATCATGTAATAGGATAGGATAGGATAGGATAACCAGTGCTCGAGGTGCGAAAAACTGAGTTTACATGTGAGTTCGCTTGAAAGTACAAGAGACCATTTCAAGCGAAACCACATTAACCTAGTTCGCTTGAAACTGTCCTGGTCACCTTCAAGCGAACCTCACACACTATAAATAGGGCGCTTGTTGATTTCATTTGACGGGCATTCAGAATCTGTAACGAAGTGCTGCCAAAGTTTGTCCAGGTTGTAATTGCTGTTATTATCAATATAAGTGACTGATTTAATAGTATCAAGCTGTTTCCACGTCCGTTTCACTGATTCCGCCTTTGAATCGGATATAAAGCTCTTCTGAACGACTCAGTCGGGTCCAACAACGATCCTACATGAATAAATCAAAACGAAGTCTTAATACATGCCGGAATGGCTGCTTTGATAGTGACTTCGGTAAAATACCCGATAGATGGGTAGGAATACGGATCTATACGTAAACCAAGAGACGGTGGCGCAGATTAAAAGTCAAAAGACTTGGATTAAGAGTTATGACTAAAGGACAATAAAATTTCGCAAAAACAGAAATTTCGATAGTTATGTTCAACTATTTTAATATTGGACGGGCCGAATAAAGTATAATACTTGATATTCCAAATAAGCACAACCCAAATAATGAAAGTGCGAAATATTACCGAAACAATGTGATAGGTCGTAAAAGAGTATAGAAAGGAAAACGCAAACCAATAAAACCGGGGTGTTAAAAACATTAAGATAACGAACCCGGTAACGGGTTGAAAGGAAATATGGGCATAAACCAAATAACGGTATGAGTAAAATAAACCGACGCGAATGTGACATAAGAAGTCATAGAGTCGGAAATATAATCCGAAAGAAAATAAGTGTAGCCTTAGACTACGGTCAAGGTCAAACGAATAGAAGATGATCCATGGGATCACCATAACCTTCAGATTATAAACAATGTAAAGGTCTACGGGACCAAAATGACCATTGGGTCGCAAATACAAAGAAACAAACTATGGGCTCTCACCCTAAAAAGGTGAAGACCTAATAAAATAGTCTACAAGGCTAAGTAAAGGAACCTGCGGGTCGATAATATAAAGCGTGGGAACCAATTATGATTTCTCACGTAGAATGATAACGGAGAAGAATAATTCTTGTCGTCAATTCCTTGATATGATTAATCAATTTCTTGATATGATTAATCGACATGTGTTAAAGAGAAAAACATTAAACTAAAATTCAGTTTTAGTAAAGAAACGACGTTCTAACAAATATAAATACTATAAGAAAAGTTAGAAAGTGGTTAATACTAAAAGAATATAAGTCTTAACGCCGATAGGTGTAAGACGATGAATTCGAAAGAAGATTCATAATAATGAAAAGCAGACGAAAACCTAAAACATGACGTGATGTGATCACAGACAAAAAGTGATACAGAATACAGCCACATTGTAATATGAGTTACTAGATATGAAATGATAAACACGCAAAGGGCCGATGACGGCAATATAGCATACCCGAATGAAGAGGTATGAGGTAAAATGGTGACCAATTAGTCTAGGCAATAAAACAAGTTGTAGTCAAAATAATGTTGTGACTTATGTAGAGCGCTTGTCAATATAAGACTAGCGTGAAGTAAGTATGTTGACGGACTCAGTGATAGGATGGTCAAAAGACAACCCGGTCAAAAAGGCGACAAAGATAGGAAATAAGTGATAAAAGGTTACGGTCCAATAGGACGTCTGCCTAAAAGACGCACATGTCAATACAAATGAAAACCTTGTGCCGGAAAAAGAAAGAATGCCTTGGAAAACGAGACAAAGATAGTTAGGTCTAAATCAAAGGATTACTTAAAGAAGGTTTCGGGGACGAAACCCTTTTAAGGGGGTGGACTTGTAACACCCCGAAAATATAAAATTTTATATTTGAATTATTAAATATTGAATAAACAAGAACAAACTAACTAGGAATAGATACGAGTCTTGTAGTGCCAAATAAGTGGATTAAAACTCCTAAATTATAAACAAAACAATAGTCAAGGGACCTAAGTTGTTGAAAAAGGAAACTTGAATGATTAAAATTGAAATAACACATACCAAACACACACTTAGGTGTGTCTGGTCGATCAAGAACACAGGGGCGACACAAGAGCTCCCCACCAAACCCTAGACTTTGCAATTTTCACCAAATTGAAGGCTCTAATCTAGTCTAAATCGATTTCCAAGCACAAATTCATGATCACCTCGTTGAAGGGGTCATAAGGTATGCAAAATCTTGATGTTTTGATTCATCTTAAATTCTAGGTTAATTGTGAAAATCGAATTTTAGCTTGATTATGGGATGATTAGATGAAACTTGTAATGAAAACAAGTGTATGAGTGAATCCTAGTTGATAATTAGCAAGAATCATGTTTAAAATTCTGAAAATTATGACAACCCATTCATGAGTTAAATGGGTTTTTACAAAAAGATGAACACAAGAATTTGGGTTATTAGAAGTAGTATTACTTGAATCCTCTATGATAATTTTGTAGAAATTATGCATGCATGACATGAGGAAATCGAAATTTGTGATTGAAATTGGTTAAAATAACAAGACATGAGCTTGATTCTACTTATGTAAAAATCAGGCCCGCTAGGTGTTTGTTAAAATACCTAAGTGAGGATTAAAATGTTAAAAATCGGATGAAAACGCATATTTGATTATTATAGCGAATTATGCGTTAATGATTATGAAAAGAGTTCTAAATTGGTTGTGAATTGAACTCTTTAGGCAAAGAAACCGGAGCGTTAAGCGGACAAGCCGGTGGTGACGCGCGATTTAAGGGTATACTCTAAAGGTACGTAACTACGGTTTCGTTAAGTTATGTTCGATTATGTGATTTCGTTAGTAGATTTTAAAATTTGCATAATACATGAAGTTGATATTAGTCGAAGTGACGAAGATCACTAGATTAAATAAACTGGTCAAATATCGGTTAAATTGTAGTGTTGAAGTGACTAAAACGTCACTCATTAAAAATTGAGTTATAAAAGCGTAAACCACAGAACAGACATGATACGCTGAGGTTAACAAGCCCGGGAATGGGTAATTATGGTTAGAGACCAATGTTGATGATTTATGCAAGTATGTAACTTGATTTGTTACATTGGGTAAATTTTGATATTTTGCTTATGTGTAGTGAATTGTAGAATAAAGGTTGTGTTGATTTAAAGCGATAATGTTTGCTATGTTGATTAATAAAACAAGGATTGGTTAGAACTTTTTGGTAGTCATCATAAGGGAGGATTCCATAGATGAGCCAAACGGGTCGAATAATCAATTAATGCATGGCAAATGCTTCGTAACATAGTTAATTGGTCTTTCGTTATTATTGATAATGACATATTAGAACACGAGAATTTAACGTGTTGGTTTGTAAGAATGAGGAAATCCGAGAATTTGGGTTTTTAGTGAAATAAACAAAATAAGTCAAAACATAACATTCCAGGGACTACCGTAACTTACGGTGTCTACCGTAAGTTACGGTAGAGGCTAAACTGTTACGACAGTTCTTTACTGCCTTACGGCAGGTCAGAGTTTTCCAGGAGCTACCGTAAGTTACGGTAACTACCGTAAGTTACGGTAGAGCCCTGTCATGAATGTTGAATTTTTGTATAACTTAGATAATCTAATCCGTTTTTAAGCGTAGTTCGATTAGGCAATATTTCTAAGAACTCTAACACTAGTTTTTGTTAAAAATCTCTAGTTTCTAGGTATTGCAGGTATGTGGGCGAGGATCAAGTTGATGCTTCAAGAACCGAACACGAAACTTTTGGATGCTTCCGCGCTAATTAAATCTAGCTAAACTATGTAGATGTGTACTCACTACTGAACGACTTATGTTTTAAACTAGTTATTTGACTATGTTAAACACTATGATGAAGTATAACTTAGTTTACCAACTAAGTTTTTGTTAGTTAAATATTTTTGTTTATATAAATCATAACCCATACGATTAATTCATGAATTAAATGGATGGGTGTTACATCAGGGGTTTAGTCTCTGCATAAAAGGGGTTAATCCTCTCGTTGATTTGGGGTTTTGGCTAGTTTCCTTCTCCGGTGATCACTGCAAAACAGAAAGCCGTTAGACTAGCCACGGGGAAAATAGGGATTCTCTCCGTGACCACCCTTCGGTGTGAGAATAAGTATAGTGATCTCGAGGAAGAAGATGAAGTAGTAAAAGTGAGAGTGAAGTGAAAGTAACTTGTGAGATCATACATGCAGTATCTTTTTTATAGCCGGTTTTTGGCGGGAAACTGGTGCAACGGAGATAGTAACGGAAATTGCTTTTCCGTTTGTTAGTTATTTTTCCTTCCGTTATTCTTCGCACACGGATCGTGAGTCTTGATCAATGGTGGGGGAATTGCCACGTGGAAAGTGGTTTTGGGTAGATCCTTCTCCAAGTTAGCATCATTGTTGTGATTTAGATGAGTGTCTAGGATTATGCCACGTCATCTTCAGTTATAACCGAATGGCCATGTACGATAAGCATTTAGGGCTTTCTAGAAGATCTACAGCTGTAAACCGTTATGCACTTGCCACGTGTCCATGTTGTTGTAACAGAAAAGATACATTTGTTCAAGTCTTGATTTCAGGCGTGCGGAGATGTTCAGGAGTTTGTGTTCTTCAAACCTAACTGTACCCTTACGCGGGTCCGCGCAAGGGTGTTAGTTGAATGTTTATCTCTCTTCTCCTCCGGCGCAGGGTTATCGAAGACTGTTCTTTCCCCACTCTTGTTTAGAACCGTTGCGCAGCCGCGCAAGGTTTTACTTAAGATGCTCTTTAGAATGAAGTTAGGGTATGGTCCTATGCGCTTGCGCGGGGTTTTTGGGACCATACCCTTTCAGTTTCAAATTCCAATGAAATATAATATAAACTTCATTAGACCATTCGTAGTGGGGCAGTATTTGGGTGTTTTTTGCCTCAAAAACGCCCGCACACCACCCTCGAGGGCGTTTTTCTTCAACAATTTGGTTGGGGCGTGCAAAATAAAACCCCTGATGGAGATATGGTTGGCTAATCACAGGTAACCTTCTATTTATTTGGCCAATCACTTTTTTTTTATGGTTTTTTTTATTTGTTTAATTCTTTCACCCATTTTAACATAATGCTCACATCCCTACTAAACGCATTTTAGAAAACGCCCCATTGCTGACTGGGCTGCCACATAACGCAAAACGCCCAAGGGTATGAGCATTACCACTACAGATGGTCTTAGCATTCTAATCAACCCCAAAATATGTTATAGATATCTAATTGTACTCCTAAATACCTGCAAGAGATGATGTGTTTCTCTGATTCAAGGATTATTATGCAATTACAAAAGAATCTCATGGTTAAATGTCATTTGTAATAATTTTAACGAGATAAGAAATTCAAGCTGGAGCATGCATCTAAGTTTTGAGTTTAATCTAAGTTTTGAGCATGCATATAAGCAACTAAAAATATTTGAATTACCAGAAAACTATAAATTATTATCGGTTAGGGGTAAGATAAAAAAAAAAATTAATTTTCCCTAAGTAGGATGATAAGTAATCTTAGTCATTCATTTTTCAAATCAATGGTTAAGATGAAAGGGTAGGAGAAAGGAGGAGTGCAAGGGTATCTTAGGAAAATCTTATTTATGGACTTTCTCTCTCTACATGCAAGGCACATGCATATTTCATCCCCATTTTTTAAACGTTCATAACTTTTTTATACGACGATATTTTTTCATAAAAATTTCACCGTAAAATCGAGCGTCTTTTTATCTTTAATTTGAGTACCATATTGCTATATGAAATATGAAGACTAAAAAAACCCACTTAAATGTGTTGTATTTCTATGTTGTATAACATTTTTTGTGCTGGATTTTTGTACTATATTTTTGTGCTAATTTTTTTGTGCTGAATTTTTTTGTGTTAAATTTTTTTTCCTCAATTTTTTGTGCTGGATTTTTTTGTACTACGTTTTTTTGCTTAATTTTTTCATGCTATATTTTTTTGTACTAGATTTTTTTGTGCTATATTTTTTTGTACTACATTTTTTGTGCTATATTTTTTGTACTAGATTTTTTGTGCTAGATTTTTTTATACTAGTTTTTTTTTTGCTAGATTTTTAAAAAAAAAAAAAAAAACAAAAGGGGTGTCACATGTCATTTTCACTCCTATTTATAAGGACCAAAATGCCGTTCATTCCTACTTATTAGGAGTGCCGCATGTCATCATCACAATCCTTCTTAGGCTACTTAGGCAAAATCAACTTTTTAGTGGATCCTTCCGCTATAGGTTAGAGCAATACAATTTCTAGATTGAAGTTGGTACATATTGTGCGTGAAGCCTCATAATAAACGTAATACACCATATGAATAAATACTTCTCATATTTATATTTAGGTCTATGCAAATGAACGCTCAACACATCCGCTCAACACATCAGGCAAAGATAGCTAATGGCAGCTAGTGAGATTGGGGTGCGAAGAAATAACTTATACGATTTGAATCAAAATAACAAGGAGATGAGTAACAGGGGCGTCCCTGAGAATGATATAAAACTTTTGGGCCTTGTGCGAGACAAAAAAATTGGGCCCCCTCTCTATAATTTAAACTCATCAATCGTATATCAAAAAACCACAATACGACGCTAATTGTGATAACATAAACGAAACAAAAGTAGTGTAGCAAAATCATCAAACTTACTTACTTACTTAAACAAATTGTGAGACACTTCTAGCGTTTTTGGAAGTAAAGCTCTAGATTAAGTATTTATAATCCATACCGATTCTTCTTTATATTTCAATGTATCACAATTATCTATATTCATAAAGTAAAGTGAATGCACAACTCAAATTAGCATTGATTAAAAACAAGAAATCCTAGTTTTATCTTACAAATAAATTGATACACCTAACATTAGTTTCAACACTTGGACAAGCAAAAATAACTAACACTTGAATCTTCTTTAGCAAGAAGAATTGTAATATATGTGTAAACATATCCAAATTAGTTTGGCAACACGAACCTTGTCATACAAATAAAATAAATAGAACCAGATACTGAGTTCTTCTAAATTTATATTGTAAATGGTTAAATGGGAAACGAGAAATAAAAAACCTACAAATTTAAACAAGTAAATATGTAAACTTTGTTTTGTAAATTGTTAAATAGAAGAAAAAAAATCAAAGAACTTACAAGTTTATGAAGGCCTAATTTAAAAGTGAAAAATCAAAATTAAAATTAAAAAATAAGCTAACTAAAACTAAAAAATAAGTTTCAAATTGTTGGTATGAGTTTCCCCCAATTAATAAAACAAGCCTAGAAAACAAAAGAAAATTTAGAAAAAATAAAACACAAAAGATATCAGGTGGGAATCGAACTCGTAATGGCCAGTTCATCACATAACTCCCGCATCCGTTAAGCCAAAGGGAGAACTTGTGTATTAATTTTCTACATCAAATTTATATATTAAAAACATATATATTTTTTAAATAATTTTGGGCCCCTAGATGCTTTGGGCCCTGCGCGATGGCACCTCCCGCACAGGCCCAAAGCCGACCCTAATGAGTAAGACCGATGTAGACTAATGTTAGTAACAACTAAAAAAAGATAATATGCAAGGATGACAAATGTAAACACCATTATATATATATGGTTGACGAGTGGTGATGAATAGTAACTTTATTTTTATAATAATATATAGCTTTTTATTAATTTATTATTTAATATAGGGGAAGGTTCATTTAAGAAGAAAATTTAATTGAGAAGAAAAAGAACAAAGGGTAATTTTGTAAAACATTAAATAGTTTTTCACTTATCTTATTTATTATCATTTTTTACTAATTAATTAGTCATAAAGACTATTACCCTCCACACTAACTTTTTTTGCCTACACACATCAAAAAGTTGTCATACATATTTCGAAATTCATCCTACACGTTGAAATTTATCTTACACAACTCGTAATTTATCCTACACAACTTCTAATTTATCCTACACTTTAAATTATTTTATTTTATTTAAAAAAATATATATATTTTGAAGATAAGTTACAAAAAATTTAATGTATTAACTATTAAAGAGGAAGACTACAAATTAATGACCTATGTAGATTTACCAATGTACCCTTATAGTAACATTAAATACTTATATTAAATAAAGTAAAATAAAGCATTCTTATTGGTTGAAATTTGTTCTTTTTTCTTCTTACAAAAAAATTCTTCTCATTTGAACTCTCCACATTTAATATATTATAATAATTTATTGTTATTTTTACTTGTAACATATTTTTAATTTCATTTCCTTTTTTAAAAAATATAACTTTTATTTACCATTTTTTAATAATTGTTTTTTTTAAACATATATTAATTTATCGATTAATTTGATACTTCTTTAATAATTTACATTATAACTTTTTTCTAAAAACTTAATTACATAGTTGTGCTTAATTTTTCCCCTGATATTCTGTTATAAGTTTTGTTAAAAACGAAGTTGTACTGAAAATAAAGTATTTATTTGGTATCATAATACGGTACAATGGTAAACTAAATCGTTCTAATGGTTTGGCTTTCTAAACAACATGCTTTATTTTCAAATCACGTTTGTTTTACATTATCATTTACTATGTATATTGTTGACGAGTGGTGATGAATAGTAACTTTATTTTATAATAATATATAGCTTTTTATTATTTTATTATTTAATATATTATAATAATTAATTGTTATTTTTACTTTTAATAACATATTTTTATTTCTTTTTCTTTTAAAAAAAAATATATTTTTTCCTTACCATTTTTTAATAATTGTTTTTTTAAACATATATTAATTTATCGACTAAATTTGATACTTCTTTAATAATTTACGTTATAACTTTTTTCTAAAAACTTAAGTACGTAGTTGTGCTTAATTTTTTCCCTGATATTCTGTTATAAGTTTTGTTAAAAACGAAGTTGTATTGAAATTAAAGTATTTATTTGGTATCATAATACGGTACAATGGTAAACTAAATCGTTCTAATGGTTTGGCTTTCTAAACAATATGCTTTATTTTCAAATCACGTTTGTTTTACATTATCATTTACTCGGTTTCGCCGCAACGCGCGACGTAAAAAAAAACTAGTATGAATAATAAAGAAACTAAACATGGAAAATTAATCTTTACCAAAAAAAACATGTAAAATTAATAGGAGTTACTTTTGTGAAACATAAATAATTAAATTAACTAGTGTTTTTAACCGACACGCGTTGCGCGAAAGGCATTGGTGTTTTCGACCGTGGGGTATGATGGGGCGGGGGTTTGGGGCATGGGTTGACACGTAGACTTCGAGCCCTCCGCTGGTAAGTGACGTGTTGGGTCGGTATGGTGGGGCGTGGCTAGCCCGCGTGGGTTGGCCAGTTTTATAAAAATTAAAAAAAAAACTAAAATTAAAAAATACACACAGAATTAAAGAAAAAGCCTAAAATTATTATTAAAAGTTCCTAAAAATTACAAAATTCTACAAAA
>JARYGA010022761.1:0-32350 GCA_030545235.1 Helianthus tuberosus | reverse complement strand
CCAACTGTTCGTTACACCTTCCTAAATTTCGGGACGAAATTTCCTAAAGGAGGGGAGACTGTAACGCCCTGCTTTTTCGTACTTTCCTTAATTAGAAAGCTTGTCTTGTATTTCTATTTTTGGAAATCTTGTATTCCTTGTAATCGTATTTTCGTTGTATCGTTGTAAAATCCGAGACTGGATCATAAATAAAATTCGTTATTTCTTACAATTCATGCTTTACATATTCGTACATGTTCATACGTTTGAATTCATCATACAAGTGATATCTTATTCGTAATTCTTGCAAAATGTGTTAAACTTACAAATACTTGTCATACATACTCAATTTATGCGTATATGATACATATTCTCAATTTAAATACTTAATTATACTTAGTCATACTTGTTTTATGCTTTAATTACATAATACACCTTTATAAGATGCCTTTATACCTAAAAACACATCAAAACCTAAGTAATATAAACTTCAGGGGGCTGAAATGTCAAAAACAAAACTTAATTTCCGTAAATACCACTCGTCGCGCTGCGCGACGGGGATACTCTCCCTCGGTCGCGTGCCGCGAGACCCTCGGTTGTTTCAGCTCCATCTATTGGCAATTTTTGTGTTAGTTGGTGTGTTTTCTTCATTAATTAGTCACCTAACTTAACCCTAAACTTCACCTATATAACACACCTCAAATCCACACTTCTTCCACTTTGCAAACACTTCATTCTCACTATCTAATGACTCCAAATCAGTTGCAAATCAGTAGCAAAAGTCAGATTCGAGGCAGTTTACAAAAGTGAGTTTAAACTCACCTATCTTCCATGTTCTTCACTTCTTCTTGCTTCTTAACACTTGGAACACCTCTAGGAGTGTTTCCATAGGTTTTCCATGGAAAACCAAAGATGGAACATCACCACATTGAGGTTAAAAGTGTAAGAACTTTCTGTTTTGAATAAAACTTTATAAAACTTTCTTAAACTTATGTGTTATCCATACAAGCCTATGTCCTTATGCTACTAATCAAGTCTATGATTAGTATGCTTAAAAACAAGGTTGTTACATATGAAATCAGAATGTTTTAGCACTCCAAACTTTCTATTTTTGTAAGGGTTTTAACCCACAAGTGTTGTATCCTCCAAGCTTGTTCTTGTAAACAAGACTTGTGATGAATGTGTGTGATTATTTGGAAGCCTTGGCTTTCATACCTTCAAGCCACCACCTCACTTGATGATTTGTCCCTTGAGTAGTTAGTTCATTTCATTTTTATCTTTATTGTATTCTTGACCATCCTTGTTGTTCTTGTAATAACTTGTGCATTGGTGAAACTACGAAAGAGGTCTTAAATGGAAGGATTATCCTCCTACCTCCTTGTATGACTTATATGAGATCCTTGCAATGATTATTGGACTATACATACACTATAAATAATACTAATATATAGTTGGTGAGTTCACGAGTTATCCAGTTTTAATTCCATAAAACTTGTTTAAGTAGTTAAATTACTCATTTATATCATGCCATGGGGAGCTACCCCATATGTTAAGCTACTAAAATACATTATACCGAATACTCTGCGACCTCATGTTTGCTTGCCCCGTTTTGTCAATGTCTATCATCATTGACAGTTAGTTCATGACCGATCTTCTCCAGGCACGGTGTGAGGTTGGTGAGACTTAAATAGCGCTATCAACTAATAACCCATTCGCCAGGCACCGGTGACTAATCGGTATCATAAGTAGGGACTTTCGTGATAGAGTTTCGTTTAGTACACTTGTTGCATCTAATATAAATAGTAATTAATTGAGCGTCCCGCATGAGGGGAGAATGTACCCGTATCCCACACAAGGAGATAGTGTTTTTCGTTCCGTTTCCCAACCACCGGGAACGCATGCTTTTTAGAAAAAGTTGTGAACTCACCTTGGTTTGCTCAGCAGATAGTTTACTTGTTTTTGTTGTTGAGGAGCGTTGATACATATTATGTGGACGCGAATCGGTTCAGTTCGACTCGGTTAGGTTCGGCTCAATGCCACCGTCACGACATTCCTCCGTCGTGCGTCCCAGAGACCGATACGCGAAGCACGAAGAGCCGCGGATCATCAACACCATGACATCACCATGATGATGTCATATGGATAACTCTTTGAATGTTCACCAAGGAAAATTGTAATGTTCGTTGATCATTTAATAGTGCCCACGAAGAATGATATTTAATGGTTCATTACGAACACTCAATGCCTTCAACGAACAATTAGATGATGCCACGAACCCTCATGCATGACGTAGACTCACTTCCAACAAACACAGACTACATATGATGAAACTCCTGCTCATGTCTTCCTGATGATTGACGAAAGTCCAGCCTGCATTTGATCATGACAAAACTTCTGTTGAGGAAACTCATGTTTCGTCGAATATAAGGGTGTGACGAAAGTCCCCTTGTTTCGTCACTGTTGGAGTTTCGCCATGATGATTCGTCGGCTGAAGTTGTTTCGTCGACTGTTTCCTCTATATAAGCAGCACAGAAGACAGAAGACATAGTAGAACACAGACAACCGAGAGAACTGTGAGAGAGCTTAGTGTGTGTGAAACTTATATTGTTATCTTGTAAACTGAACTCGTCTCATATATACAATCGTATGTGTTAAACGTTGAATCATTATCTCGTGTTTATCTCGATCTAGGTTTGCTTTCCCGGTTGGATTCCGCACAACCGGGTCTGTTCGTATACAAGGATTAGGCGACTAGATCCTCCGCTAGTTGGACCTACAAGTGGTATCAGAGCCTTGGCTCTCTTCCTTGTTAAAACCGAGTGTTTTTCGAGTTTCTGAAGATCATATTTTCTGGAAAAAAAAGTTAAAAATCTTGAAAAACTTGGTGTTTTTGTTGATTAGTTCTTACAAAACCTTGTTAAATCTCTTTTATATATGTTGTGTCAAGGTTTTTAATGAAGTTTTCTTGCAAAAATTGTGTTCGAAAATTTTTCGGTTGGCCGGAAAACTCATAAGTTTACCGGAAAACTCATAGGGTTCTTCACATCTTCAAAAGTTCTTGTATGTTCATCATATTTCTGGGTTTTGAGGTTGAAGACTAAACTATTGAAGTTAATTATAATATTGTTTGTTTGAAGTCTTTACACAAATCATGATGAGTGGTTGGTAAACAGTGAGTGTGTAAGGGTATGGTTGTTTGACAATTGTGGCTCAACACTCCTTGTGTCAGAGATAAAAGGATTTGATTTCTTTTTTTCAAAATATCTAGTAAAGTTGTTAGTACATCTTTGTCAACGAAACTTCTAAGTTTCCTCAAAATTTGTTTTTGACGAAACTCTTATTTTTCCTCACAATTGGTCCTTGACGAAACCCTCTTTCGTCATAAAAGGAGTTTCGCCAAAAACTAAGTGTTTAGTGGATCACTTTTGTCAAGTATTAACAGAAGCTTTCAAAAGTTATTTTAACGGTTTGTTTTAAGTGATTTTAGCAGGTATTCAGTATTATGTATTCAAAATGAATCCAGACTAGTGGGGTATTCCATCCAATACGGAGAGTAAATATAGAAAGCACGGGTTTATCGCCATCATGGGCCGAATCTCCCGCACCCGCATCTAATACGGAGAGCAAGTATAGAAGCACGGGTTTGTCGCCATCATGGGCCGAATCTCCCGCACCCGCATCTTCGTCTATTCCATCGCAAGCGAATCCAATTTCGACAGGACAATGGGCGTTTGTTTCAAATCAAACTCAAAGTATTCAAAGTATACTTTTAAGCGAAAGCGAAACCGGAAGCCTTAACCGTCCACCGAAGCCAATGCACATGAATGAATATCCTGGATGGGAAGAAAGATTCCATACGTATGTCCTTGGGCAAAACTCGGAACTGTGGTTATGTTTTACTACAGATTTTGATCAAGCTCTTGATGTTGCCGCTTCAACTGCCGCGACATTTGCAGATCTTACTGAAGACGAGAAGAAGAAATATGATTTAGAAAAGAAAGCATATGCTATTCTAACTCAGGCGTTGAGCAAGGATATATATCATCAGTTTATCAGCTTCAAGACGTCAAAGCGGTTATGGGATGCATTGAAGACGAGAGGTCTAGGAAATGAAGCGTCACGCCAATTGCGACATGGTTTACTCAAGAAGGAGTTTGATGGCTTCACGTGTATGGAAATGGAATCTTTGGCAGATTTGACAAGTAGATATTATCACTTGCTGACGGAGTTGAATACTTATGGGGTAGCAACAACTCCAGCAGAGGTTGTCACAAAGTTTGTAGATGCACTGCCACCTCAATGGAATGGTTTCTTGGAAATCTTGAAATACAATGGCACATTGGCTACGACAAACATCAATGATTTCGTTCAGCTCTTGGAGAACAAAGATCAAGAAGAAATTAGGTAGGCGAAACGGATTCCAGTGCAACAAAATCCTGATATGTATTATGGTAACTTTGGAGGTTCTAGCACTGTTGCAAGACCTGTTACACATGCTCCGCTACAAACGGCTTTTGTATCAAGCACTGACTTGTATGGAAATCCAATACAACCAGTTCCTCAGCAACAAAGAATAACAGACTTGTATGGAAATCCACTACAGGCAGTTCCCCAGCAGCAAACCCAAAGGTCTTCTGTAGCAACTGATTTGTACAGAAATCCACTACCAGTTCCACAACAAGCTTGTTATGGAAGCACTTCATCTGCCGGTCAGCCATCTAATCCAAATACTGTCCGGCTCGACACTTCGAATTTCTCGAAAGTAAGTGTTGAAGTAGCTAAGGATCATATGGAGCTACTAAACACATTGGTGAGCGCGCATTGTGGGTTGATAGCAGGTCAAATTGGAAACATCAATCTGACACAAGAAGATTATCAGCAGATTGATATGGAGGAAATGGATATGATGGACATCAAGTGGGCTTTTGCTAGTGCGGTTAGGCGAGCTAAAGACTTCATGGAAAGGACTGGTAGAACCAGCTTGGAAAGCAAGAGAGATACCAAGTATGGGTTCGATAAACAATCAGTCAAGTGCTTCAATTGTGGTGAACGAGGTCACTTCAAGAGAGAATGTACCAAACCAGCTCAACATGGGAACCAGAATCCTTTCAGGAATCAAGGCAACCAGTACAATCAGAATCAGGATCAAAACAGGAATAACGAGCGTACGTTGATGCCTGTGAACAATCCAAATCAAGCAGGAGCATCAAATGCCAACCAGGCTCTTGTGGTACAAGTCGTTGAAGGTTGTGACTGGTCGATTCAATTGGGAAGTGATGTTCAGGATAGAACAACTTGTTTTGCTGAAGTTGTCAAGGATCTGAAACACACCAGTGGTGGAGAATCTTCCGCCAGTGGTGGAGAATCATCTGAAGATGAAGACAGTTCCGGATATAGTAGAAGCTCAGATTAAGAATCCTCAACTTCAGGCGATGATCATTTGGATGAAACATCAAGTGTGTCAGTCGACGCAGATGTTGATGAATTGTTGGGAGAAACTGCAGCAAGGAATGACAGAAGAACAATTCTGGTGGATAAAGCTGCTTATTCTTCTTCTTCTATTCATTCAGCCTTTATGGCTAATGTCGGCAGTTCATCAAGTCAGGTATGTGTCGATAAACCAACTTCTGATAAATGTGATAAATGTGTTAGTTTAGGTGATAAATTGTCGGACTTGCAAGGCAAATATGATGATTTGCAAAGCAAGTATGACGTGACATATATCCACAATCAAAAGTTGATAGTGGATCTTTCGAAATGCAAAGAGGCTAACATGTTTTATGAAAACCATGAAAAAGAATTTAAAAAGGTGGTTGAAAATTTAAGAAAAGATAAAACCGAGCTAACAAAAATGGTTTCAAGAAAACAAACTGACATAAACTGTTATATCAATCGTCTCGAAATCATGCAAAAAGAGTTAGCCTGTGTTAAGTGTGAAAGTGAGGCGATCCGGCTTAAGCTAGACAATTATTCAAACTCTAGGTATGTGCTAGATCACATCATTGACATACAAAAAGAGAAAAAGGATGTCACGTTGATGTGCGTGAGTGTTATTAGTTTTTTAATGTATATGTTAAGCCCTTTTTAACACTTTTTAGCCAAGTTTTAAATTTATAAAACACGATATTTTTACTAACACCAAACACACATATGGGCAAGTGCACCCATCGTGGGCGTAGTATAGTGTTGGCAAGATACCGAGGTCGTCCAAGGACACAAGAGCTTTTAGTACCGGTTTATCCTCAACGTCTAATCAAATCAAAAGTTTAGAAAAAGGTTTTAAACTAAGAAAAATAAAACTAACTAAAATGCTGAAAAATAAAATAAAAACAGATAGACAAGATGAATCACTTGGCAACGACTCGTGTATAGTGTAACCTTTGATTATTTCCGCACTTTTGCACTTTTTAAGAGATTATCTTAGTTATTGTAGTAGGCCCCTCTTTTGAAGGTGACGTTACCCTCAACCCAGTAGTTTGAGTCAGCAAGGATACAATCCTAAAGGGTCGGATTATTGAAAGATAATTAATTAAGTTATTAATGCATATTATGGTAGGCCCCTCTTTTGAAGGTGACGTTACCCTCGGCTAAGTAGTCTGAGTCAGCAAGGATACAGTCCTAAGTAGCCGAATTAAAGTATTAATAGTAGCTTACATATGAGGGGATCAAAGAGTTTGGACCCCCGCCATCCAATACCGGTGGGTATTGAAGGAGGTCCTACTAAATTTGACCCAGGTCCTTGCAGGATCTATACACTGAACAAGGCAAGACTCTTACCAAACCGCTCCCTTAACCCCCGACCAGGTAGCCAACATACCTCCATATAGACCGTGGAGATATGAATGGTGAAAATCTTTTATTTTATATAGACAGTAAAATAATGCCAAGACACCACGGACAAACGATAAGGAAGAATCACCTTCAACATAAGAAACTAGTTATTAAAGTCATTAATACATAACCAAGTAAAAAGTGCGAAAAGATTAAAAATAAAAAGTATTACACTAGACACTTGTCTTCACCAAGTGATGTAAGAGACTTAGGCAAACATGGCCTTTGATTGTCAAGAACTCTTACGATCAATCTTGGATCCCGAGACGACTCACACACTCTATGATGGACAATGGATGATGGTGGTGGATGATGGTGTTGTGATGGTGGTGGGTGGTGGGTGAAGTGTGAGAGAGGTGGTGTGCCAAGGGATGGTTTGCAAATGAGCCAAGCACCCCTATTTATAGGCTGAACAGTAGCTCGGACACGGCCCCGTGTCCATTGGGCACGGCCCCGTGTCCATCCTCCTTCTCTGTCTTCATTAATTGCAGTTTGTTTGCATTAGTTGACCACGCCCCCGTGTCCGCTGGGCACGCCCCCGTGTGCAGAAGCATATCTGTACTATCAAGATTTGCCTGGATTCTGTGAATCTTATAGATGAC
The DNA here is from genome assembly GCA_030545235.1 of Helianthus tuberosus. Classification (NCBI taxonomy): domain Eukaryota; kingdom Viridiplantae; phylum Streptophyta; class Magnoliopsida; order Asterales; family Asteraceae; genus Helianthus; species Helianthus tuberosus. The sequence continues at coordinate 24,938 of JARYGA010022761.1, read as the reverse complement.
CACGGCCCCGTGTCCGCTGAGCACGGCCCCGTGGTGGGTGATAGAAGCTTCTATAGCTTTGTCTTTTATGCTGGCACTTGGGCACGCCCCCGTGTTTACTGAGCACTGGGCGTGTTCAGCCTTCTGTCTTCTTGATTTTGTTTGGGAAGATGTTGTCGGGGGGTCGGGCATGCCACGTTTGTTCCTTTTCTTGTATTTATGTTAGATTTAGCTGCCTTTTTGCTTCTTTTGTTAATTTGAGCTCATTTAATCCTGAAAATACAAAAGGAAGACAAAAACACACTTTTTCCAACATTAGTACTAAAAAAGGGTTAGTTTTATGCCACAATGGATGTAATTTATATGTTGCATTTTTTGCACATCAAATACCCCCACACTTGAATCTTTGCTTGTCCTCAAGCAAAACTCTTTATAATGTGGCTTTACACTCCCAAATGGAATGGGTAGAAGAGAAGGTTTTTGGGCTTGTCATAGAGTGTCGGGATTTCCAAGATTCTTAATTAAGTTTTATTTTTATTTATTTACAATCCTATTCGTCATGATTTATTTAAAACATTACATAAGATAAATAACTTTTTAGGGCATAACATGCATTTTTATTTAAAATTCCACTTATATACAAGTTCACATACCTCACGGGGGATCACTCAACAGTCGGCCGAAGATGTATTTTAGTGAATCACTCGAGAGCGGCATGGAACTTACTCCTACCATAGGCTTGCCAAGCAATCAATCATCCTCCTTTTTAACTATATACCTTTGTAAATATCAAGAGGACTTTTGGGTTAAGGGTTAGGCTTGGGTTAAAGGTAGGTAGTTGGGTTAGTGGTTAGTAAAAGGGCGAAAGGCGTAAAAAGCGTCGGTTTTCGTAAGACTTTTATTTTTGCAATTTTTATTTTGATGAAGCCATTATTCAAACAAAGTTATTTTGGATGAACTTGTTTGTTTATTTCTCTTTTGCTTCATCATCAACATTTTTTTTTTTTTTTGAAAAGTCATACGAAAAACCGAGCTTGTTACTAAAACAAAGGGTTTAAAATAAAAATTTGGTGGGTAAAAAGGGTGTTTGTTTTTGGGTTAAGAAATGAAAAGGTTTAGGCTCAAAGGGGTTAACTAGGGGGATTTTGGGTAGGTGGTAAAAAAAATAATGGTGTAGAAATAAAAAGGGTTAGTCCTAATGCCTCCATCATTTACTTACTCGGGTTTAAGTTGGTAAGGACTGGGAATGTATCGTCGTGGCAAGTTCTAGAGTCGTAAGAACCAAGCGGCTATTCACACAAGAAACGAAAAATGAGCATTTAGTTTAAAGATATGTATTTGTATGCTCAATAAAGGCTCAAAACTCACTATTTGTGGGAATGGGTTTTTATGTGATCAAGTATATATAATCAAATTTTAACTAAGCTTGTCATGCCGTTTCATAATTTTCTTATGTTGGTTCTTTTTATCACGACGCTATCGGTTGTAAATTTGTAAAAATATAACCTTTATAGAATTTGAAATTCCCAAGTTAAACCTAGACAAGTAAGAAAAATGAAAAAGTTTTGAAAAAATTTGGGGTGATTAGCGGTTCCAATAGAGTTTTGTGTAAGGCTTGTAATTAGGACTTGCAAGATTCAAGATTTTAGCATCCCCCCACACTTAAATTACACATTGTCCTCAATGTGTCCCAAAAATAAGTTTTTAGGTTGATTGAATGTGTAAAAAGGTGTGAAAAAGCAAAATTTATGTTACTGGGCGTCTGGACACGACCCCGTGTCGGAGTGCCAGTAACGAAAACTTAAAGAAGTTGGACACGGGGGCGTGTCCACTAGGCACGACCCCGTGTCTGGCAAAAAGTCTGCAGAATTAAACAAACAGCAGGTCTGGGGAAGTGGGCACGGGGGCGTGTCGGCTGGACACGACCCCGTGTAGACAATCTGCAAAGTGGAAAAACAGGTTTCTGGCTCTGGTTTTCCTGCTCCGGCTTTAGTAGTACTAATATTTAGCACTCTAAGCCTCGTATGTACCTGTTTTATCAATAAACACTACACCAAACCATAGCAAACATCCTAAATTACCAAGTTCAACATCCACATCCCAAAGTTAAAAAGAAAAACAAATGCAGAAAATAAAAAGAGTTAAACGAAAGTAAATTGTTCAACACACGGCACGCAGGCCGGAAATTGTTCAAGATAAAAGGGGGTTAACCTATGGGATCACCAACCAGCTGCTCCTAACTCCGCTCCTCCCGCCTAGTCCATGTCCTCGTTCTCATCATCATCTCCTCCTCCACCGTGCCCCGCTATGTACTCCCGGATATTCCCAATATCATCTTGGATATCGGATATGTTTCTCTCGATTGCTCCAACCCGGGCATACGTGTTGCTTGCCATGTTATAGGTGTTCCTGGTGCACATGAGGTTTTCCTGCAATAAATCATGTAAACTTTGGAAGTTAGGAAAACCACCTCCTTGTGAGGAGGATTGGCCCGGATCACCGTGGGGCTGGTACTGGTACTGATGATGCTGTGGAGCGTGAAGGACGAGTGCCTCTTGCGGGTTCCATGCATTCCCCTGCATCCTTTGGAAGCTAATTGTCCCGTCTTCAGCCTCATAAATTAAGGTCATGGAGCGGCAGATGTGTACATCCACTCTTCCCGACCATGGGCTCCTTTCGAAGGACCTAGGCATGTTCACGAAATGCTTGAAGAGATGGTATATCCACCCCCCGAAGAAGATAGGGGTTGGTGGAGTAGCAAGCCGGTTCAAATGCATGTTTCGGAGCAGGAGGTATGGAACATCGAGGTGTCTGCGATTATGAATGCAATGAAGGACTATCGGGTCTCTTAACCCTACAACGCCACCGCTGTCATGCCTTTGGCTAAGAGAGTAAGTGAGGACTCTATGAATGTAACGGTAAAGCGGGTCCCTCTGCTTAGTGCTCTTAGGGTGTCCGAGGCGCTTTGCGGGGAGGGGTGCGGTGAGCCAAGTCCCCGAGCGGGAACACCGCCGCCGACCCCTCGGGGAGGCTAAGCGGTGAATGGGGAGCGGTGGGTGTTCACCGATGAGAGATTCCATTTTCAAACGGCTATATAGCCGTTATATATTAAAAAAAAATTCTCCTAAACCATATAAATACTAACCCACTTCAATCTTTTTATTTTTCAAACCCAAAACAACTCTCACTGTATTTTTTTACCCAATCTTTAAAAAATATGGATTCCAAGTTCCCGTTTTTTTCTCTCATGTCCGACTTTCCCGACGATGAAGATTCATCGTCAAGCGATAGTAGTTTAATTTTCTTCCAAAATCTCATCCAACAAGCGGAGCTACTAGACACGGCATCGTCTAATAAAAAAAAAGTTGTCCGTCGAGATCGTGTGGGAGGCCACGAAACACTCATGGCCGATTATTTTGTCGATAATCCAAAATTTAATGCCGATATTTTTCGTCAGAGGTTTCGTATGTCCAAGTCTTTGTTCCTAAAAATTGTTAGTGACGTGGAAGCGAATAACGAGTGGTTTCAAGAGGGCTTGGACGAGAGAATGAAGAAAAGTTTCACGTCGTTGCAAAAGGTTACTTCTTCGATTAAACAACTTGCAACCGGTAACCCACCAGACGAAAACGACGAGTATTTAAATATGGCTGAAAGGACCTCTCGTGAGTGCCTTAATTATTTCTGCGAGACGGTCTGTAGAATGTATGCTGGTGAATTCTTACGTAGACCAACGAGCCACGACGTTGCGCTATTGTATCAGGCTCATGAGGAGAGACATCACCTACCTGGTATGTTGGGTAGTCTGGATTGTACACACTTCGTCTGGAGAATGTGCCCCACAGAATTGTGTGGACAATATATGAGAGGCGATCATCAATACCCGACAGTTATGTTAGAGGCGATGGCGTCTCAAGATTTGTGGGTTTGGCATGCTTTTTGTGGCCCGGCGGGTTCACAAAACGACATCAACGTGCTCCAACAATCTCCGTTATTTCTTACTCAACGAAACGGAACGGCGCCAAATTGTCCATTTCAGGTGAACGACCACTTATACAAACGCGGGTATTATCTTACTGATGGGATCTACCCTAGCTGGTCCGTGTTTGTGAAGTCTTTTCCATATCCTCACATCCCGAATGAAAAAAAACATTCAAGAGGCAACATGAGGCCGCAAGAAAAGATGTGGAACGGGCGTTTGGTGTGTTAAAGGCGAAGTGGGGAATACTAAATCGTCCAATGCGTTCCAAAACGGTGAAAAAGATAAGGTCCAGCGTGTATACGTGTATTATTTTACATAACATGATTATAAAAGACGACGGAAGGGCGATAGCACTGGTACACATTCAAGATCCTCCAGTCGAACCCGTATTCGATGATACTGCTTTTAGCGAGCTCATTGACGAAGAAACGCATTGGAGACTAAAACACGATCTCGTTGAGCATCTTGGACGTTTAGATCTACCTCACCTTGAAGCGAATTCCGACAACGAGTAGTTTGTTTTTTTATTTTTCTAGTTTGAATGTAATTTTTATTTTTAATTTAATGAAATGTCTTTTCTTAAATTTTATTTAATTTTTATTAATATTTGTTTAATTTATAATACATGCATAATTACAACAAATAAAAAAACAAGTCCCCCAAGAGAGGAGTGTCGCCATCAAATTGAGGGTGTGGGGGGAGTTAAGTGGGGAGTTGACGTGGCGCGTGCTGATTGGTTGTGGGTAAGAGAGGTCACTCCCCACTTAGAGGAGTGCCCCTTACACCCTTAGTGTTGCTCGGGTTGTAGTGCCCTTCACCAATCTGAGCCCACGCGGCTTGGCGTTCGTTCTCATCCAACTCTCGCACCCCTCCGGTGTTCTCTTCATTTCCCGCATCTTCCTCCGCATACAGCCCAACTATCGACCCAAATTGTGCCATCGAAATCGAGTACTTAGTTCCACCACATCGGAATCCTACCCCATCATTGTCGAAAGGGTCGCACCTTGAATTGAACGTGAATGTGCTATAGAATTCCAGATTGTACTCGTGGACTGAGCGAAGTCGAGTGGTTAGGGCGACTCTTAGTGGGCCGGTAACGAGGTTGTTAAACCGGTCAAGTTGGTTCACCATTGCCAACAGATCCATGCACGCTTGTCTTGGGTATTCTTCCGGTCTGGTTTGAAGCACTTCGTATCTTGCCCTAGCATCGAGCTCATTTGCGTTGAACCTCGTGAATTTCTTCGACATCTGAAAGAATATACCAAAAGTTAGCATGAAACAATGGAATTTTCGGAGAAAACTGAAAACAGCAAGCTGGACACGGCCCCGTGTTCAGCGGACACGACCCCGTGTCCAGGCGTCTGTTACTCAAAAACTTTATTTTTCGACCCGGTTTCGAAAACTTGAAAATTTTTGGTCCAATAGGTGCGGTTTCCCCCGAAAATGAAACCCCAAGTGCCGTTTTTTCCCAAAACAAACCGTTTACCCCTTCGATTTTATCTTTTTCGGTTCAAAAACAAGGGTTTGAGGTTTTTGTGAGAAATCGGGCAAATCTATGAACAATATAAGTGGATTTACTTCCTATAACACTAATCTAAACTAATGCTAACAGATTTATACAAAAATTTGAGGTTCGATCCGGATGAAGTTCAAGCCCTAGATTTTTCCCCAAATTTTTGATGTTTTAACTACATGCAAATGCTTAATCTAACTACTAATGATGATAGAATCATACCTTGATGTTGTTAGAAGTAGAGGAGACATCGAAAATCTGCGGAAAATCGCCTTGAACCAGAGCGTTTTCGGGGAAACGGGGCGTGTGGAATGAAGTAACTGTTATGAAAAAGGGGTTTTATCCCGACAGTCGCGCGGACACGGCCCCGTGTCCAGCGGACACGGCCTCGTGCCGAGCAATATATATATATATATATATATATATATATATATTAGTGCTCGTGTGAGTGCCCTTTGTTTCCCAGAAACTTGGTTAGAAGACTTACCGATTTAGATGTCAACCCATTCGTTCGTAACTTACCAGGTATGATGTTGATTCTTTTATTCTTCGACCGTTTGAAGCGAGATTTCTTCCTCTTCATCCTCAATAAATCCTTGATAGAGTTTCAGCCGTTGGCCATTGACTTTGAATGGAATTCCATTCCGATATTTAATTTCTACTGCACCGTGTGGGAAAATATGGGTGATGGAAAAAGGTCCTGACCACCTAGATTTTAATTTACCAGGAAATAGTCGAAGTCATGAATTAAACAATAGAACTTGGTCTCCTACTCGAAATTCATTAGGATTAATATGTTTATCGTGCAAATTTTTCATTCTTTCCTTATAAATTTAAGAGTTTGAGTATGCATAATTCCTAAGTTCGTCTAATTCATTTAACTGACAAAATCGATTTCTACCGGCAAATTCTAAATCTAATTTTACATTTTTAATTGCCCAGTAGGCTTTGTGTGCAATTTCTACTGGCAAATGACAGCTTTTTCCATAGACGAGCTTATATGGGGTTGTACCTATTGTTGTTTTATAAGCAGTTCGAAAAGCCCATAAAGCATCGTCTAATTTATCGGCCCGTTCCTTTTTATTTAACCCTACGGTTTTTTCAAGTATTCGTTTTAAACCTCTATTAGTCACTTCGGCTTGTCCGTTTGTTTGAGGGTGATATGCTGTTGAGACCCGGTGATAGACCCCATATCTTGTTAAAAAAATTTCAAGTTGATGGTTGCAAAAATGGGTACCTCTATCACTTATTAATGCTTTAGGTGTTCCAAAACGAGAGAATAATTTTTTCAGAAATCTTACCACGACTCTTCCATCATTTGTTGGAAGTGCATCGGCCTCGACCCAATTAGACAAGTAGTCTACCGCCACAAGTATATATTTGTTTCCTTTTGACGGTGGGAAAGGTCCCATAAAGTCGAGTCCCCACACATCAAAAATTTCACAAACAAGAATGCCATTTTGGGGCATTTCGTTTTTGGAAGAAATATTACCTGTTCTTTGGCAAGCATCACATGTCTTGACAAGACTTTGGGCGTCTTTGTAAATGGTTGGCCAATAAAACCCTGAATCAAATACCTTTCATGCGGTAATAGCGGCACCATGATGTCCTCCGTATGGACCTTCATGACAATGGCGGAGAATTCTTCGTGCTTCGCTACCATGTACGCATCGTCGGATGAGTTGGTCGGCACACATTTTGAAAAGATAAGGGTCTTCCCAAAAATAATGCTTCACATTAGCAAAGAATTTTTTTCTTTGATGATGTGGCCAACCTTTTGCGACTATACCGCTAGCTAGGTAGTTAGCATAGTCGGCGTACCATGGTTCTTCTTTGTACTCCACCATTTCTAGGGACTCTGTTGGAAATTTTTCGTTGATTTGCTCGTCCCTGGTTGCCTCCAAAGCTGGGTCTTCTAAGCGTGAAAGATGATCTGCTGCGGTGATTTCAGCTCCTCTTTTGTCTTTGATTTCAATATCAAATTCTTGGAGGAGTAAAATCCACCGAATCAAACGTGGTTTTGCGTCCTGCTTTTTGAAGAGATATCGAATGGCTGCATGATCTGTATAGACTATAGTTTTAGAAAGAACAAGATAAGAACGAAATTTATCAAAAGCAAATACCACAGCTAGTAATTCTTTTTCAGTTGTTGTGTAATTTTCTTGTGCATCGTTAAGTGTTTTACTAGCATAATAAATTGGGTGAAAATGCTTTTCTTTTCTTTGTCCCAAGACAGCTCCAACTGCAAAGTCACTTGCATCACACATGATTTCGAAAGGAAATTTCCAGTCAGGCGCTATCATGATAGGTGCATTGACTAGCATTTCCTTTAGGGTTAGAAATGCTTGATTGCAATCCTTGTCAAAGATGAAAGGGGCATCTTTTTCAAGTAATTTTGTTAGAGGCCTTGAAATTTTAGAAAAGTCTTTGATAAACCGCCTATAAAATCCGGCATGCCCTAGGAAACTTCTGATAGCTCTAACGGAGGATGGGGGTGGTAATCGAGAAACAGTGTCTATTTTGGCTCGATCAACCTCCATTCCTTCACTTGAGATCTTGTGACCGAGTACTATTCCCTCCGTTACCATGAAATGGCATTTTTCCCAATTAAGGGCGAGGTTAGTTTCCTCACATCGGGATAGCATTCGTTCAAGGTTATCGAGGCATTGGTCGTATGAATCCTCGAAGATAGAAAAGTTGTCCATGAAGACTTACATTGTCTTTTCTATTATGTCATGGAAGATGGCTACCATGCAACGTTGGAATGTTGCAGGGGCATTACATAGACCAAATGGCATGCGTCGATAAGCAAAAGTTCCATAGGGACATGTGAAGGTTGTCTTTTCTTGGTCTTCGGGTGCTATCGGGATTTGAAAGTAACCTGAAAAACCATCCAAGAAACAGTAAAATTTATGACCAGATAATCTTTCTAACATTTGATCAATGAAGGGCAAATGAAAGTGATCTTTCCTTGTTGCTTCATTTAATCGTCTATAATCTATACATACTCTCCATCCTGTGACGGTTCTCGTTGGTATTAATTCATTCTTTTCATTAGTTATTACCGTCATACCTCCTTTCTTTGGAACTACTTGTACGGGACTTACCCAAGGACTATCGGAGATAGGATAAATAAGTACGGCGTCAAGTAATTTGATGACTTCGTTTTTAACCACTTCTTGAACATTTGGATTTACTCGACGTTGTGGTTGTATTACCGATTTGTAGTCATCATTCATTAAAATTTTGTGCGTCCACATGGAAGGACTTATTCCTTTAATATCTACAAGCTTCCAAGCAATCGTGTTTTTGTGTTTTTTCAAAAGATTAATTAATTTTTCTTTTTCTAAACTACTTAATTTAGACGAAATAATTACAGGTGATTTACCATCTTTGTCTAGAAAAGCATATTCCAAACCTTTTGGAAGTTCTTTGAGCTCAAGAGGTGGGTCTTTAGAAGACTCCTTATTTGGTTGCTCATTTTGATCAAGAACTTTAAAAGTTTGTTCTATGGCGACCTCTTCTTCAACAAAGTGGTCAAACTTTTCACTTGTATCGGGTGGTTCATCTTCATCTTCAATTAGGGGGTCATTATTGGCGAATGGATATTTCATTGACCTCTCAAGATCGACACTTTTTTTAAATGCCCCTAATTGAATAGGTAGATTGTTGAACTTCCGGTTTTTCAAAACTTCGTGAATTTTTACAAAGGGTCGTCCCAACACTAGAGGAGCGTCATCAAGGATGACAAAGTCGGTTGGGATTACCATTTGATTTGTTTGAACCAAGACATCCTCAACTACACCGATTGATTTTATTATTTTCCGATTAGATAGAAAAATGGGTATTTGAAGTGGAGAAAAATCACTAATACTTAATATTTCGAAAATGTAGTTGGGCATTATGTTAACACAAAGATCTTTATCAATTGTGACGTTACTAATAAACGAATTTTGAAAAAAACATGGAACCGGTGTAATGTTGATTTCAAATGGGTCTTCTTTTATTAGCGAGGTTTGATCATTAGTTAACTTAACGCTTACCGTTTCGTCAATTTTAGTGTTAGTGTTTAATTCTTTTAAAAACTTAGCATGAGTGGGTACTAAACAGTGATTTTCAAAAGAAGGTGACAAGAGATTTATTTCTTCAAAATTAGACTCTTCTTGAATTGTAACGTTGTCGGACTCACCTTTTTCGTTGTTTAACTCATGTGTCGGTTCTTCACTTATTTGTTCTTCCATTTTTACACTTTCAACTATCTCTTCTTTATTAATTCTTCTCTTGCGGGGACTCCTCTTCCCTTGCGCGAGATTCTTTTATGTAGCGCTCGATAGTTTTAAGGTGTTCTAATATCCTATCGGTCACTTCGGTGATAGAGTAAGGATCGGGATTTTCAAAGCTTGAATCCGGTTGTTCTATCCTTTGTTCCTCATAATACCCATATGAAGTAGATGGTTCACACAATTGTTCTTCATTGTAAGTATATGATGGATAAGGGTCATAATTTTGTTCTTCATAATACTCATATGAGGTGGGTTGTTCACGCCATAGTTCCTCATAATAAGCATATAAAGGTGGTGGCTCATATCTTGGTTCCTCAAAGTATGAGTATGAAGGCTCGTACCTTGGTTCATCAAAATATGAGTATGAGGGAGGAGGTTCATACCTTTGGTCTTCATAGGATGTGTATGAAGTTGATGGCTCGTACCTGGGCTCCTCATAGTAGGTGTATGAAGGGGACGGTTGATATGAGTTACAATATTGAACCGAGTGAGTGTTACCGCAATTGGTGCAATAATATTCCCTATAATCATCCTCCTCATAGGTGCAGTTGTAACCTCCTGAGTATTGATCCATAAGAATCACTCAGCAGACCACAACTAAGTCTCGAGATCAGAAAACAAAAATAAAAACGAAAAAAGAGGCTGGGCACGGCCCCGTGTTCAGTGGACACGGCACCGTGTACAGAATCTGTATCTGGGCGTTTTAATTAAAGTTACAGATTTCGTTGAGCACGGGGCGTGTTCAGTGAGCACGGCCCCGTGTTCAGTTTCTGTTACTGGGTGTTTTATGTAAAATGTGCAGCACGGCCCCGTGTTCAGTGAGCACGGCCCGTGTTCAGGTTACTGTAAATGCAAAACTAAACTAAAATGCAGAAAAATGTGCGCACGTTTTGAAAAGGTTTTGAAAAACTGATTAGGCCGTCGATTTTAAGCTTTCTTAAAATCCTTGTGTCCCCGGCAACGGCGCCAAAACTTGATGTGCGTGAGTGTTATTAGTTTTTAATGTATATGTTAAGCCCTTTTTAACACTTTTTAGCCAAGTTTTAAATTTATAAAACACGATATTTTACTAACACCAAACACACATATGGGCAAGTGCACCCATCGTGAGCGTAGTATAGTGTTGGCAAGATACCGAGGTCGTCCAAGGACACATGAGCTTTTAGTACCGGTTTATCCTCAACGTCTAATCAAATCAAAAGTTTAGAAAAAGGTTTTAAACTAAGAAAAATAAATTAACTAAAATGCTAAAAAATAAAATAAAATAAAAACAGATAGACAAGATGAATCACTTGGCTCCGACTCGTGTATAGTGTAACCTTTGATTATTTCCGCACTTTTGCACTTTTTAAGAGATTATCTTAGTTATTGTAGTAGGCCCCTCTTTTGAAGGTGACGTTACCCTCAACCCAGTAATTTGAGTCAGCAAGGATACAATCCTAAAGGGTCGGATTATTGAAAGATAATTAATTAAGTTATTAATGCATATTATGGTAGGCCCCTCTTTTGAAGGTGACGTTACCCTCGGCTAAGTAGTCTGAGTCAGCAAGGATACAGTCCTAAATAGCCGGAATTAATAGTAGCTTACATATGAGGGGATCAAAGAGTTTGGACCCCCGCCATCCAATACCGGTGGGTATTGAAGGAGGTCCTACTAAATTTGACCCAGGTCCTTGCAGGATCTATACACTGAACAAGGCAAGACTCTTAACAAACCGTTCCCTTAACCCCCGACCAGGTAGCCAACATACCTCCATATAGACCGTGGAGATATGAATTGTGAAAATCTTTTATTTTATATAGAGAGTAAAATAATGCCAAGACACCACGGACAAACGATAACGAAGAATCACCTTCAACATAAGAAACTAGTTATTAAAGTCATTAATACATAACCAAGTAAAAACTGCGAAAAGATTAAAAATAAAAAGTATTACACTAGACACTTGTCTTCACCAAGTGATGTAAAAGACTTAGGCAAAAATGGCCTTTGATTGTCAAGAACTCTTACGATCAATCTTGGATCCCGAGACGACTCACACACTCTATGATGGACAATGGATGATGGTGGTGGATGATGGTGTTGTGATGGTGGTGGGTGAAGTGTGAGAGAGGTGGTGTGCCAAGGGATGGTTTGCAAATGAGCCAAGCACCCCTATTTATAGGCTGAACAGTAGCTCGGACACGGCCCCGTGTCCATTGGGCACGACCCCGTGTCCATCCTCCTTCTCTGTCTTCATTAATTGCAGTTTGTCTGCATTAGTTGACCACGCCCACGTGTCCGCTGGGCACGCCCCCGTGTGCAGAAGCATATCTGTACTATCAAGATTTGCCTGGATTCTGTGAATCTTATAGTTGACCACGGCTCCGTGTCCGTGTTCGCTAAGCACGGCCCCGTGGTGGGCGATAGAAGCTTCTATAGCTTTGTCTTTTATGCTGGCACTTGGGCACGCCCCCGTGTTTACTGAGCATGGGGCGTGTTCAGCCTTCTGTCTTCTTGATTTTGTTTTGGAAGATGTTGTCGGGGGGTCGGGCATGCCACGTTTGTTCCTTTTCTTGTATTTATGTTAGATTTAGCTACCTTTTTGCTTCTTTTGTTAATTTGAGCTCATTTAATCCTGAAAATACAAAAGGAAGACAAAAACACACTTTTTCCAACATTAGTACTAAAAAATGGTTAGTTTTATGCCACAATTGATGTAATTTATATGTTGCATTTTGTGCACATCACACGTGCATTGGATACAAGAAATGTCCACCACCTGTTAGACATATTTTGAGGAATCTGTTCCTTTAGACATTAAGGAATTTGCAACCGGACTTGGATACAAAAATGAAGTATCGTCAGATTCGGATGTTTCAACAGTTACAAGTGTGTCAACTGCTAAACAAAATCAGGATCCTCCAGTCATTGTTGAGGATGCTGATTCTTCAGATGATGAATCCGATGATACTGACTCAGCACAGTCTGATGCGGTAATCAAAGAAGAGGACATACCTCTTGAGAATCATATTCTATGTGATCCTCCCGCAAAACCTGCTAAGACTGTTCTGGTCAAGTCCATGTCTGCAAAAGAGTCAGAGAGTGTGAATTTGCTGTACACTCTTGTTGGTGATGATAAAATATATTCTGACAAAGATTTTCCGATTAAGAATGTAAATCAATCTTTAATCAGTAAAGTTTTTGAAGATTAGACAAGTAGGTTTTTGGGAAAGTCGGGTTCACACGTTATGGTAACACAGTGCCCTCCGATTCCAAAGGCCGAAGTTCGAAAACAATATGGCAATCAGAAATTACCAACAGTGAAAAAGCAGCAAAATCATACCAAACCAAAAGGTAAATCAACGACTCAAGGTCGAAAGGAACCGAACCAAAAGAAGAACAAGAAAGTGAACTTTGTGAAATCAACGGGAACGGATAAATTGGAAACTTTTGCAAATAAATCTAACTTAGATCATGTCAATCAAGTTAAATCTTTGAAAAGAAATGAACAAAACAGTTCAAAACCAAGTACCTCGGGAGCACAAAGTTCATCAACAAGACAGTCATATGATACTTCGAGGTTTGTTAAACGAAGATCATGTTTTGAATGTGGGAAATTTGGACATATCATTCGAAATTGTCCGTATCTTCATAAGTTAAAAGCCAAAGTTGATGATCCCCATGAACAAAATTACCGAAAGCGACCTGTTTCTACAAAACAAGATCCTCGCCTTGTAAAAGAAAGGGAAAAGAAACAGAGACGCCAACAAGTCAAGGTAATTGAAAAGGCAATTAAAACCGACGTGGTTCACAAACAACCTGTTTCCGTTAAACCATAAATTTCTAAAACTTCTAATAATCACGAAGTTAAGATTTCAAAAATTCAAACTGGTAAAACACAACAGACATGGAAACCAAAAACGGTTACGAATTCAGGGGGAGCGTCACAATTTCCAAACCATCGAGAAATTGAAATAACTTTTGTCGATGAAAGCAGAAGACCCAAGACCACAAAGGCTTGGGTCCCCATCTCCAACTAATCATGTGAGTTCATGTGCAGGGTGTTCCAGGAGGAACTTTCAGCAGTCATTGGATTGTTGATAGTTGTAACAACCCTCGGTAAAATCAATACTCTTATAATATTTCCGACTCTCTGATATATTATAAAATGTCTTAATATGTCTTATATTACACCCCGTATGCGAAAACCGAGCCCAAATTATATTATAATATATAAAAATAAAATAAAAATGTGAAATATAAGTTGAGGCGGGCCGCCTAGACCCACCCCAACATATCAAGCGGGCCGAATTAGGACCAGAGTTTGACTCCGCTGACTTCTTTAAGTTAATGCGGGCCGCTTGAACTAAAGCTTATACTAATGCGGGCCGCGCGGACTCATAACACGCGAGTGCACCAGAGGTCGACATGTGTCGACATCGTGTCAAGTCTACTAGCTGACTGGTCAAAGCTATAGGTGGACACGGGCCGCCTGAGGGTTAGCCTTATCGAAAGCGGACCGCGTGAGGACAAGATTTCACAACTATAAATAGCAGGCATCAGTTTTCGATTTCCGTCGCTCAATTCTTATTCTCAATTTCGAATTCTGAAAGTATAGGCATAATATTTTGAGTATTATACCCCTAAGTAGCGAAGTTCTGCTCCGTTGTAAGTATTATAACCCCGGTTTCATAATAGTTACGCTGCCCGATTGATTTAGGGTTCCGTAACAACTGTCGTGGTTCTGCCCGACGTAGTTGTTGGAATGCCGTCTCGGGGAGGGTATTATTAATAATTTAAAAAGGGTTATGGTACTAATCAATGTACATTTGTGTAAATTATAGATTATACCCAGGAAACCATTACGAAAAGCCTAAACCAGCAATGTGAGTAATCTCCTTTTTGTTAACAGTTTTTACAAAACCTTAAATGCTTTACAATGAGATTAAGCAGTATGTGAGTCTTTGTAGTTCTTCCATTACTGCCGGTATTTGGGGTTTTGTATACAAAATTATTACTTGCGAGTAATAAGTCGGGACGACAGTACGTTACCATTGGACAACGAGTTAGCCAATGCGTAATATGACCCACAAGTCAAGGATTGACAGTACTGATTGAGTAATTGGGTAGAAATAAACAATGTGATCGCCCTCAATACTGTGTTAATTGATAAAATGTTTCTTGATTAAACTGGGATTCACTCACCAGTATTTCCCGCTGACAAAATATTTTTAAAACATGTTTCAGGTAACACAATGTGAAAGCCAACTGGGATAAAGCCAGCTCGAGAGCACTGACGGCTTGGAAAATAAGTGGCTATAAAAGTTATCTAAGAAACAATGTTTTAAATTAAATAAAATAGGGTTTGTCCCTATAAATGTATTGTAATAAGAAACTTGGGTTTTGCCCATGTATTTATTAATATTAAGTATGGTGGTTTTACTCTGATAATCATTTCCTAACTACGATCCTGATGTAAATTCCGCTGCGAGACTAAATAAAACTGATACCACCAAACTCTGTGATCACGTCCGCCCGTTCCCGGGGAACAGGGATCGGGGGTTGTGACAGAAGGTGGTATCAGAGCCTAGCCACTGGTCTGAGCCAAAGAAGTGCTCTGCTGACACTTAAATTCTAAATTTTGTGTTAGGAAATAATTACGGAAATACGTGCATAACTGTAATTATTGGTTATGTGTTATTTGACTATCTGTTAGTTTTCAGTATGAGTGATCAAGGGCCATCAGACGTGAATCATCAGTTAGCTGATTCACCTAAGAGTGAAGGTACATCATCACAGCCTGCCCTCTCGGGGTATGTTGCTGATCAGGAAGACGGGATATTTGCCTTTAGAGCTAAATCTGAAGAACCATTTCCTACTAAGAAACGAGGGTGGTTCAGTAAAGAAGCTTTTGCTCGTAGAAAAAGAATGAGGAAATTGCAACAGCAAAGGGCTTTAGCAGCTATTAAGAGAGAGACAGATGCCCAAACTCAAGAAATACTTAATAGAAGCCTAGCTAATTTCCATATCTTAGCTACGACTGCTGCTGACCCAAGTCTGGAACAATTAGTAGCCCCACAACCACAAAACCCAGAACAACCCATGGAAATAGAAAATCAGGAAAACCAAGTAGAGATGCACGACTTTAACCCAGAAGAAATCCCTAGAGTGCCTGCACCAAACCCCATAGACCCAAATTATGACCCTTGGTGGGACGACAATAGAGACTTTGTGCAACGTTACCCTATCCAGGATTATCCACCCATACAGAACATAGAAGCTTACCCAGGTATGGACCCTTTAGATCCCTATTACCAAAATGATTATATTAGGGAAATATTAGAGGATCCTTACCAATTTCATGAACTGTCACCCCCATATCAGGAAAATATACCCCAGATTCCAAACCCAGTCCGAGAACCTGCACCCCCAATGAGTACAGAAAACGTGCAAGAACTTAGGACTTTCGGGGAGGAGATCTTAGAAAGTAGTGAGAGGATGCGTCAGGTGGGAGAGCGTCTCGTATGGAAATTCGATGAGTGCAATATGGATTTCTGGATAAATCCATATCCATGAATGTTAGAATGGAGGAAGCAGTAGTAATAATAATATAATAAAATAAAATAAGATATGTGTGTACGGATGCATATTATTATTTTATTTCTGTTGGTATTGTAATTTCATTTCTGTACTAGTGTGTAATAGACGCATAAGTATATGAAAAAAAAAGTAAAAGTAGCAATGATCTACGCTTTTGACAAAACTGCGTGTCATGTGATTAATTATATTAATATATTATTCATGATATTAATATGGGATCAATGTTTAAAATTCAGATGGCCGACCAAGAAAATCAAGTCAATTTGGATAATAACCCGGAAATCCAGAATGATAATATTCAGAATGACAATAATCTGAATAATGAGAATCCGAACAACAATAACAATGGGAACCAGATGGATAATAGTGCCATCCAACACATAGTAGCACAAGGAATTATAGATGCAATGCCATTTATACTTCAAACTGTTAAGGATGCTGATAATAAAAGTAGGCATAGCAGTAAGCGACCACTTGAACCAGAAAACAGCGTGAACAATGGACCTGTACTTCAAATGCCTATTCCCAAAAGAAGAAGAACCGTGCCTTATGGTTGTTCTTATAAAGAATTCTGGTCTTGTAAACCAATGGAATTCTCGGGCAATGAAGGGGCCATTGCAACCTTACGCTGGATAGAAAAGACTGAGGCAGTCTTAAGGATAAGTAAGTGTGCTGAAGAAGATAAGATATTGTTTGCTTCTAATCTGTTTAAGAATGCAGCACTAGAATGGTGGAACACTATCCTCCAGACAAGAGGAAGTGATCAAACCTATACTATGGAATGGGAAGAATTTAAAAACAAGGTAGAAAGGAAATTCTGTCCACCCAATGAAAAAGAACAGATAGCAAACAAATTCCTAAACCTTAGGATGACTGGTGTAGATAGCAAAGGGTACACAAAGCTATTTTTCGAATATGCTAGGATAGTGCCAACTCTTGCTTCACCAGAACCAGTGTTAATTTCCCGTTATATTTGGGGATTAATTGGGGAAATAAGACATGTAGTCAAGGCAGCTAGACCTCAAACCATAGAAGAAGCTGTAGAACTAGCCAATACCTTGACTGATGAGTTAGTCCGTACCAGAGAAGAGGATCAAAGGAGAAACCTAACCCAGAAATTGACTCAAGAATTTCGTTCTGGAAATTCTAACCGTGGAAGAAATGTAGGTTCTACCTCTGCATCTTACTGTAGGAATTGTAAAAGAAAGCATTCAGGAAGATGCTCTGGGTACTGTAACTTTTGCAAAATATCTGGACACAAGGAAGAAGATTGCAGGAAGAAAAACAACAGGATATGCTACAATTGTGGAGAACAAGGTCACATCAAGCCAAACTGCCCAAAATTAGCTCCAGCCACCGACAACAAGAATACTAAAAATGCTAGAGCATTTATTTTGACTGCAGATGAAGCCAGAATAATTCCAGATGTCATAGCTGGTACGTTTTTAGTTAATGATGTCTTTGCTAAAGTATTATTTGACTCTGGTGCAAACCAAAGTTTTATTAATACATCATTTTGCAAATTTCTAAATCAGTCATTAACTAAACTACCACAAGAATGTGTAGTAGAGACAGCTAACGGAGAAATTGTTAGAATTTCTGAAATCTTGCAGGGAGCAAGCATAGAAATTTTAAATCAGAAATTTATAGCAAACCTGTATCCCATGAATCTGGTAGGATTTGATGTTGTTTTAGGAATGGATTGGTTAATAGCCAATAAAGCCAATATTTTATGTGATCAAAAGTTAATCCAAGTAAATTCACAAAAAGGTAAAATGATCACAATTAAAGGAGATAAGTTCTCTAAATCTACAAAATTCATATCTGTGATGAAAACTGCAAGTTGTATAAGAAAAGGTTCTGTAGTGTATTTGATTTCTATAATCACTAACACTAAAGGAAAAGAACTAAAAGATATTCCAGTAGTATCTCAGTTTTCAGATGTCTTTCCAGAAGAATTACCAGGACTACCTCCAGACAGAGAAGTTGAATTCAGAATTCACCTACTACCAGGAACATCACCAACTGCCAAAGCACCCTACCGTTTGGCACCTGCTGAAATGCAGGAACTGAAGAAACAATTAGATGAATTGTTAGAAAAAGGATTTATACAGCCAAGTTCATCGCCATGGGGAGCGCCGATATTGTTTGTTAAAAAGAAGGACGGATCAATGCGTATGTGCATTGATTACCGTGAATTAAACAAAGTCACGATTAAGAATCGGTATCCATTACCGAGAATCGATGATCTGTTTGATTAGCTACAAGGAGCTCGATTTTTCTCAAAAATCGATTTAAGGTCAGGATATCATCAATTAAAAGTGCAGGAAGAGGATATTCCTAAAACTGCTTTTAGGACAAGGTATGGTCATTATGAATTCACTGTCATGCCATTTGGTTTAACCAATGCCCCAGCTGCATTTATGGACATGATGAACCGAATATGTAAGCCATATTTGGATAAATTCATAATTGTATTCATAGATGATATTCTAATTTATTCTAAGAATAAAGAGGATCATGCAAGGCATTTGCACGCACTTTTAAGTCTGTTAAGAAAAGAAAAACTTTATGCTAAGTTTTCAAAGTGCGAATTTTGGTTAGAACAGGTACCATTCCTTGGACACCTAGTCAATCATGAAGGAATTCATGTAGATCCAACAAAAATCGAGGCAATTACCAAATGGAAAACCCCTGAGTCACCAACCGAAGTTAGAAGTTTCTTAGGATTGGCTGGTTATTATAGAAGATTTATTAAAGATTTCTCTAGAATAGCCATTCCCTTAACTAAGTTAACTTGTAAATCTGTTAAGTTTGAATGGGGATTAAAACAAGAAGAAGCCTTTAGAATCCTTAAGCAAAGATTGACCCATACACCTATATTAGCATTACCAGAAGGAACTGAAGACTTTGTAGTCTATTGTGATGCTTCTAAATTAGGTTATGGATGTGTATTGATGCAACGTCAGAAAGTTATAGCTTATGCATCTAGACAACTTAAGAATCATGAAGAAAATTATTCAACCCATGATTTAGAATTAGGAGCTATAATTTTTGCTCTTAAGATTTGGAGACATTACCTTTATGATAGTAAGTTTACCATATTCACTGATCATAAAAGTTTAAGGTATGTTTTCGGGCAGAAAGAATTGAATATGAGACAAAGACGTTGGATGGAATTTCTTAGTGACTATGATTGTGATATCCAGTATCATGAAGGAAAAGCAAATATAGTGGCAGATGCTTTAAGCCGAAAATTTCATGAAAAGCCAAAAATGGTACGTTCTCTTAAATTAAATCTGCAAGTAGATTTAAATGATCAAATAAGAGAAGCACAAGAATCAGTAATCAAGAATGATTCTGAAAAATTAAAATGTATGTTAAAAGAATTAAAACAAGGAATAGATGGGATATGGAGATTCCATGAACAGAGAATGTGGATACCTAAATTAGGAAATTTACGTAATCGTATATTAGAAGAAGCCCATAAATCTAAGTATACAATGCATCCAGGAAGTGATAAAATGTACCAGGATTTAAGGAAAAATTTCTGGTGGATAGGAATGAAAAAGGACATAGCAACTTATGTTTCTAAATGTTTAACTTGTTCACAAGTTAAAGCTGAACATCAGAAACCCTCAGGTTTGTTACAGCAATTAGAAATGCCAATTTGGAAATGGGAATTAATAACAATGGATTTTGTTACTAAATTACCCAAAACTAGGAAAGGAAATAATACAATCTGGGTGATTGTAGATAGACTAACTAAGTCAGCTCATTTTCTACCAATGAAGGAAACAATTAGTATGGAACAATTAGCTAAGTTGTATGTAAATAAAATTGTTTCTTTACATGGCATTCCTTTATCAATTGTTTCTGATAGAGATAGTAGATTTACCTCTCGTTTTTAGTCAAGTTTCCAAAAGGCAATGGGAACCAAGTTAAAGCTAAGTACGGCTTATCATCCACAAACAGATGGACAAAGTGAAAGAACAATCCAGACAATGGAAGATATGCTTAGAGCTTGTGTAATTGATTTTGGAGGTAATTGGGATGAACACTTACCTCTAATAGAATTTTCTTATAATAATAGTTATCACACAAGTATCAATGCTGCACCATTCGAAGCACTTTATGGAAGAAAGTGTCGAACCCCAGTCTGTTGGGCAGAAATTGGGGAACAACAATTATCTGGACCTGAGATAGTGCAAGAAACAACTGACAAGATTATTCAAGTTAAGGTACGACTGAAAGCTGCACGTGATCGACAAAAGAGTTATGCTGATAACCGATGTAAGCCGTTAGAATTTCAAGTAGGAGATAAAGTGTTGTTAAAAGTCTCTCCTTGGAAAGGAGTGGTAAGATTCATCAAAAGAGGAAAACTAAGCCCCAGGTATGTTGGACCTTTTAAGATTATTAGAAGAATAAGACCTGTAGCCTATCAGCTACAACTGCCAGAGGAAATGGCAGGAATACATGATGTGTTTCATGTATCTAATCTTAAAAAGTGTTTAGCTGATGAATCACTGATAGTGCCTCTTAAGGACATAGAGGTAAATGAACAACTCAAGTTTGTAGAAAGACCTCTACAAATTGAAGACAGGAAAGTTAAGAATCTCAAACACAAAAGACTAGTTCTAGTCAAAGTGAAGTGGGATTCCAAAAGAGGACCTGAATACACTTGGGAGCTCGAGTCAGAAATAAAAAGGAAATATCCGCATTTGTTTCAGTAGAACTCGAGGACGAGCTCTAAAACAAGGTGGGGAGAATGTAACAACCCTCGGTAAAATCAATACTCTTATAATATTTCCGACTCTCTGATATATTATAAAATGTCTTAATATGTCTTATATTACACCCCGTATGCGAAAACCGAGCCCAAATTATATTATAATATATAAAAATAAAATAAAAATGTGAAATATAAGTTGAGGCGGGCCGCCTAGACCCACCCCAACATATCAAGCGGGCCGAATTAGGACCAGAGTTTGACTCCGCTGACTTCTTTAAGTTAATGCGGGCCGCTTGAACTAAAGCTTATACTAATGCGGGCCGCGCGGACTCATAACACGCGAGTGCACCAGAGGTCGACACGTGTCGACATCGTGTCAAGTCTACTAGCTGACTGGTCAAAGCTATAGGTGGACGCGGGCCGCCTGAGGGTTAGCCTTATCGAAAGCGGGCCGCGTGAGGACAAGATTTCACAACTATAAATAGCAGGCATCAGTTTTCGATTTCCGTCGCTCAATTCTTATTCTCAATCTTGAATTCTGAAAGTATAGGCATAATATTTTGAGTATTATACCCCTAAGTAGCGAAGTTCTGCTCCGTTGTAAGTATTATAACCCCGGTTTCATAATAGTTACGCTGCCCGATTGATTTAGGGTTCCGTAACAACTGTCGTGGTTCTGCCCGACGTAGTTGTTGGAATGCCGTCTCGGGGAGGGTATTATTAATAATTTAAAAAGGGTTATGGTACTAATCAATGTACATTTGTGTAAATTATAGATTATACCCAGGAAACCATTACGAAAAGCCTAAACCAGCAATGTGAGTAATCTCCTTTTTGTTAACAGTTTTTACAAAACCTTAAATGCTTTACAATGAGATTAAGCAGTATGTGAGTCTTTGTAGTTCTTCCATTACTGCTGGTATTTGGGGTTTTGTATACAAAATTATTACTTGCGAGTAATAAGTCGGGACGACAGTACGTTACCATTGGACAACGAGTTAGCCAATGCGTAATATGACCCACAAGTCAAGGATTGACAGTACTGATTGAGTAATTGGGTAGAAATAAACAATGTGATCGCCCTCAATACTGTGTTAATTGATAAAATGTTTCTTGATTAAACTGGGATTCACTCACCAGTATTTCCCGCTGACAAAATATTTTTAAAACATGTTTCAGGTAACACAATGTGAAAGCCAACTGGGATAAAGCCAGCTCGAGAGCACTGACGGCTTGGAAAATAAGTGGCTATAAAAGTTATCTAAGAAACAATGTTTTAAATTAAATAAAATAGGGTTTGTCCCTATAAATGTATTGTAATAAGAAACTTGGGTTTTGCCCATGTATTTATTAATATTAAGTATGGTGGTTTTACTCTGATAATCATTTCCTAACTACGATCCTGATGTAAATTCCGCTGCGAGACTAAATAAAACTGATACCACCAAACTCTGTGATCACGTCCGCCCGTTCCCGGGGAACAGGGATCGGGGGTTGTGACAATAGTGGGGCATCCAGGCACATGACAGGCGACATGAAGCTTCTCTACGACGTCAAATCTATTAGAGGAGGTTATGTTGCTTTTGCTAGAGATAAAGGCGGATATATTACTGGTGAAGGAATGGTATCCAACGGGGTTGTAAGCTTTGATAAGATCAACTTTGTGCAACAACTTGATCACAATCTTCTCAACGTTTCACAAATTTGTGATAAGCAGTTTTCAGTACACTTTGATGCAAATGGATGTTATGTGCTGAAACCCGGCTTCAAGATTCCGAAAGAATGGATTCTCTTATCTGCTCCAAGGATAAATTATTTATATGTCCTTGATATGAGCCAAGCAATTACTACGTCTGCACAAGCAACTTGTTTCATTTCCAAAGCCACAGAAAAAGACTCAATCTCTTGGCATAGACGGATGGGTCACATTCACTTACGCAAAATGAATCATTTAGTGTCGAATGAATTAGTGAATGGTGTTCCTCTTAAAAACTTCCATCTTCAAGACGTCTGTGTTTCATGCCAAAAAGGAAAGCGAAGCAAGAAGCGACACCCGACTAAGAAGATCAACACGGTGGCCGTTCCGCTTGAACGTTTGCACATGGATTTGTTCGGTCATCTCAAGCATAAAAGCATTCGGAATGATCAATATTGCCTCGTGATAACAGATGATTATTCAAGATTTTCTTGGGTGACGTTCATGGCACACAAGAGTGATACTTTCGGTATTATCAAAAACTTGATCATTCAGATTGAGAATTTGTATACTTTGAAGGTTAAACGGATTCGCAGCGACAATGGAACTGAGTTTAAGAACCAAGCCATGAAGGATTTCTGTACTTTAAAGGGTATTCTTCACGAATTTAGTGCGGCTTACACTCCTCAACAGAACGGCGTCACTGAACGTAAGAATCGTACATTGATCGAGACTGCTAGGACGATGTTGGTAGAGTCACAATTGTCGATTCCCTTCTGGACTGAAGCTGTGTCCTATGCTTGTTATACATTGAACCGAGTCCTTACAGTTAAAAGACACAACAAGACCTGTTTCGAGCTTCTTCACAAACGGAAACCAGATTTGTCACATCTTGAACCGTTTGGAGCTCCTTGCACAATGATCGATCCAAATGGAAAGTTTGGGGCAAAAGCTATTGAAGGTTACTTTCTTGGTTATGCCACCCCGAACTTAAGAGTCTGGAATCTTGAGACTAAAAGGGTCGAGGAATGGTCTGAGGTCAGGGTACAAAGGCACACATTGCCAGTCAAATGTCCAGGTCAACCATGGATGTTTGAGTACGATGACTTTTTCAATTCGATCAATATTCAAGAAGTCGAAGAAAGTGTTGTGGCAAGGATGTTTTTCGAGAGTGACAACGCAACAGATTCACCGTTGGTTCATCCAATTATTGTCAACAATCCAGAACCAACTTCAGAGAACAATAATGCTCTCGAAAATGAGGATTTTCACGATGCTACCGAACTGAACGAATCTTCAGAGGATGATGAATTTCTCTATGCAGGCCAAGAAGCTGTTCATGGTACTTCAGAGGCTACACCTCCAGTGGACGCCCCTAAAACAGCTGAAGCTACTGCATTATCCTCTTCACCAGTTCAGGGTATTGAATTGGTTGTTGATCTCAACCTTAACAATCTGGGTACAAACATTCCAGTTTCGGAAAACCCTGAAACAAGAATTCACAATACCCATCCTCAACAAAACATCATCGGTAATGTACAAAGTGGCGTTCAAACGAGAAACATGTTGCGAAACGACAACAATGCAGGCTTGTACGCGGCGATTCGAGAATCTGGTCAACAAAACGATTGGTCCTTCGCGTGTTATGTATCACAAGAAGAACCAAAATCTATTAAAGAAGCTTTGAAAGATAATTCTTGGGTTGAAGCTATGCAGGAAGAACTACAGTAATTCCAGAAGCTAGGTGTCTGGAAACTCGTTGATAAACCTGAAGATTACAAGAAGATTGGTACCCGTTGGGTTTATAAGTGTAAAAAGGATGACCGTGGTGTAGTTATTCGAAACAAAGCAAGGTTAGTCGTTCAAGGTTTTCGTCAGATTGAAGGGATCGACTACAACGAAGTTTATGCACCAGTTGCACGTCTAGAAGCTTCGAATCTTTCTAGCCTATGCGTCCTTCAAAGGATTCAAGGTCTACCAAATGGATGTGAAAAGTGTATTCTTACATGGTGTGGTTGAAGAAGAGGTGTATGTCGAACATCCTCCAGGTTTTGAAGATCCTATTCACCCTGATCGGGTTTGGTTGCTCAACAAAGCTCTCTATGGTCTACATCAAGCACCGCGAGCTTGGTACGCAACCTTATCAAATTATCTGCTGGAGAATGGATTTCGC